>MU759776.1:77069-106905 GCA_026770625.1 Nicotiana glauca | reverse complement strand
ATATATATGGATCGGACTGCACGCCGCAGTAGTATATTATATATGGATCGGACTGCACGCTGCAGTATTATAGCGCTTGGGCTGAAGGAGCCCCTCCAGAGTCTGCACACACACCCAGTGAGCGCAGTTACTATTATATTGGATCGGGCTGCACGCCGCAGCATATATCTATTATATTGGATCGGGTTGCACGCCACAGCACTATATAAATTATATTGGATCGGGCTGTACGCCGCAGCACTATATAAATTATATTGGATCGGGATGCACGCCGCAGCAGTATTAGTAAGGAACGGGCTGCGCGCCGCAGCAGTGTTGGATAACTGTTGGACAGTAGTAGACTGATACTGGACTCTTCCCCTTTTAGAGTGTTCATACCTGTAATGTACTTATAGAACTGCTTAGTGTTCTTACAGGTTTTGTTTCCTTCAGTTATTATTTATTGCTATTACTCACTGAGTTGGAGTACCCACTCTATTCCCTGCACCTTGTGTGCAGATACAGGGATCCAGGAGAGCAGTTGATATCTGTTGCTATTTCAGCTAGTTGCGGAGTTATCGAGGTAGCTGCCAGCGTCCGCAGGACCCGATCTCTCCTTCCCGTTATCTCTTTTACTCTTGCTTTAGACTCGGCTTGTTTAGGATATTATTTCGTTGTATGTAGAGGCTCAGACTTGTGACACCAGATCCTGATGGGCTGTTATTTCGGTTATTTTATTTTCCGTACTCTTATCATTATTATGGAAACAGGAGATTTTACTTAATTTAGAATTTTTGAGTTTATAATTGGATTGGTTAACGGGTAATGGTCGGGCTTGCCTAGCAATGTATTGGGCGCTATCACGACCGGGGTTTGGGTCGTGACGGTTTACTTGAAATTCAAATCCTAGCTCGTTCTTTCAATTTTAAGCTTTCGAAATGAGAATTTTCTTCCCAAATCAACTCTGGACTTCTTAAAATTTAATTCCGACCACGCGCACAAGTCATAATACCTGAAGTGAAGCTGTTCATGGCCTTCGACTGCTGAATGGAGCACTGGTACTCAAAACGATCGGTCAGGTCGTTACAGATTTCCTCCTAAATGTGCACCATTTGATGAGAATCAGATTAATTGCAAAAGGAGATAAATGTGGCTGCAATGGATGCCCTATGTGGATTTAAGATAGTTCTGTGATATTGGTCATAGAAATTAATTGACGCTCACACCACATAGTGTTCCACATACTTCTATTTAGTATGACCAGACTTGCCATTATCAAGTAAACAACAATTTAAAACAATCTCATTAGCTGCCAGAAAAACACATATCGATAGATAGAAGAGTATCATAATCTAAGTATCTTCATCTTTGTTTTCGTCCTTTGAATTTACTACAACTGAACAGGTATGTAATCTTGAGATATAATTGATGGCCTGTGGTTTATTTTTGAACATCTGATTTTTACTCCTTTTTTGCTATGGTGCGACTATGCTAAAATCAGCTCCTTCGCCAAATTGGTGCGAAGATACTATAAGAATACTACATTTTCAAAATATAGACATTTTGGACTTGTGATAAGTGTGAATCCATGTGATGTCTTCACAATAAATGGAATACCTGATCGACATTAACATCGTCATTTTTGCACTGTCATAATCGCAAATGCAAACATCACTGGGAACATGGACTTTGCATTTGCAAAGTAAAGTTTTATTTTCGAACTCAGTTGTGATTGTATTTGCAATGTGAAAGTTGCAGCTACCAACAGATGTTTCAACCACTGCTATACTGGAGGATTTCCTCATCACAATTGCATTATTCTGTTGAGTAAATTAATTTTGAACTTTTACCATAGTAGTTCATCACAATAATCAACGTAAGTGCAACTAATCAACTTGGTTACATTTGGAAAATAATATGCAGCAGCAATCATTGTAAGTAATAAGATGTAATGGAAAATTTTAACATATAAAATACAACGATCAGATGTACCACAACTACATATTCAAGTGTAGTACTTGAAAACACATGTTTGCTTAAAAAGGCAGATGCTGTAAAAGAACAAAATGAAACGATGCAACGAATATCAGGAAATACCATACTCTGAGTAGCGCAACAAATAAACTTTCTTACCTTCCAAAATAATTTGCAGGAGTAATCACTGAAATTATAAATTATAATTGGTAATTATAAGATATTAAACAGTATAATCGGATGAACCAAAAAGATTAATCAAGTATGGAAGTTGAAAAAAGATATTTGCGAAAAGGGAAGATGAACCAAAATAACAACTGGAAAAAATGAAACTGCAGCAGTTTAAATATCATGTTAATTGAAATGCACACATTAACCAAAATTGAAAACTTAAACAGAGAACAAAAGGTCAAATGATTCAAATATACTGTTCATCATTAATAAGACTACTAATAATAAAGTAAATTAACTAATAAAACAGATTTTAATTTATCCGACTGTAACATTCCCAAACACCTTATGCTGTTTTTTTCTTCTTAAATACTTTCTTCATTTTATTTCCAGACAATTGTGCATTCGGATCTTCTTCAACCATTGTTGTCGAATTAGTTATACTTATCTTCGCAGGTGTATGTGCATTATCCATTAAGTCGTTATCTTCAGTGGAATCCTGCATATATAAAAATACTAAATTAGTATAAAACAGTAAAGAACATGTAGTTACTAAAGAATTATTCATTTATGCCCTACAAATAATTTAATCAACAGTATGCATAATTTAAAAAATATTAATACTGTGTTCATACTTTCCTATAGGAAAAACAAAGTGAATATCTACAACTTTTAAAATCATTAAAAACTACTCCAAATCTGAAAAATTATTTATAAAAAAATACTTAAAGATATGTAAGTAGCTTTAATGTTAAAGGACAAATTATTTATGTATATACCTCGCATTTCTTCTCTCCATCCAATACTTGATTATTATTGAAGTCCGGGTCCTATCAAAAATTAAAAAGTAAAGGAGTTTCAAATTATGATTCAACTTATAAATGAAAAGGAAATTTGCAATGTAAATATGTTATGAAGTTTGTGAAAAAATATGACATACAGTTACGTCATCCAGAGGTTGATCAAGACTATATTTGTTTATCAGTTGCTCCTCATCCGTAAGCTTAACAACACTATAAACTTCCTTTTGCAGATGAATGTTCTCTCTCTTGACAATAACCTTAAACATGAATTTTCTTTGGAGAATATTGTTCAGCTCTAGTGGATAGGGATAGTTATCAAAAGCGCCAGCATTCTATAATAAATTTTTGAGTTAGAATTATCCAAAAAACAAAATATAAATTTAGTAGTTGATATACCTCTAGAAACCCTTCCTTCAACTCTTTAGCCGATTTGCCAATGAGAAACATGGTTTCACGATACCACAGCAATAGGGAAACAGATCCAGTAGTATCCATTACCCTAACCTGAAGCTTGTACCTAAATGCATCCTTGAGTTGAGATATAAATATAAGTTTTTTATGGATTAAGAAAATAGAGCTGTTGCGTTTACCTAATAACTGCTGAGTAATCTTCATGTTTACATTTGGTGTTTGGGCATTGATAAATGTTTCCAACTTTATTCACCTTTTTTTGACACTTCTTGCAGCTGACGTACGACCATCCTTTTCTAAGTTCTAAATTTTCTACACTTGCGACAATCCAACACGGACCTTCCTGTTGAAGGAATTGATAAGACAATTGTTGATTAAATTGATAAGACGAATGTAATGAAAAGACATACACAATATGGTCGATCAGAATATCAAAGAAAAAAGATAAATGTAAGTTAAGAATTTTTAATCTTCCAAATGAGCAAACAGTACTTGAAATAATTAAAAAAGAGGACTATAGGCAAAAACTAAACTTGAAATGTAACGCAAAGACATAAAAAGGAATAGAGAAAGGCAAAAATTCAGAGAAATAAAGATATTGTAAAACCTCAACCCCTTTTAAAACCATAAATTGAAAGAAATAAAGATGTGCATTTTTGCAACTTTTAACATGAAAGACCACGTAAATTAATATTACAGAAGTTACTTCACTCACTTGCATGGACTCTACTAATTGACCAATTATTTTAACTTGAACAATGCCCTTCTCCAACTCATCCGAGACAGAGTAACTTTGTTGAGAGATGATTTGAGTCAGCCTGTCAGAGTTATTATCCCGAACAACAAGTAATCTGTATTTGTAAATGAGTACAACTATTAGACGTATAGTTGGAAAATCTGTGTTGAGTATAGAAGTAGTGAAATTTTATATTGGAAAATCAAAAAGTATTTATTTTGAACCGTGTTTTAAATTCGTCAGATTGAGGAAAATTTGGATTAATCCACAGGTTTGATGCATTTCAAGTATTGCGCACAGAATATGAATCTACAAAACAACAATTGTGTAAGATGTAATGCATATCTTTCCAAGTTAATGTCAAACTGACTAATTCTATTTTACCTTGAAATTTATGGGCTTTTATGAGTTTCATAACAACAATAATAGGCTGGTTGTTAGAACTTAGTAGATGAGGTACAATTTCATCAACAAATTCGCCCCAAAATATTGCAGACAACTTCTTCCTCCTGTCAATTAGAAAAAATACTATAATTATAGCATATGTAATTATCAAATAAATGCTTAATTAGTAGATGAATGTTTATTCTTACTCGTCATCTTCCAATTCAATATCCATAAACTTCCTAGAATTTCCACCTTGGTTTTGCGTGTGAACCTCACTGAAATTAACAATTTCTCCGATGACATTTAAAGAAAAAAAATAGTTAAAATAAATAGTATGAAAGTTCATAATTAGAAATGTAGCGTAAAAGTTATATTTACCAAATAATTCATTCTCGTTCACGTCAAACTTATTTATCAATTGATCATATGGTCGTAACTCAAAGATATTCTTTGGGAAAAGTGGATCAGATGTTTCAACCACTGTTGTCCGTTGAGTAAACGTCAGCCTCAACATATGTTTCGTGCTATTGAATTTTTCCTTATTATGACAAACGATAAAGTTCGCCATATGATATAAGCCAAGCTCAGTAATTTTTGTTTTGAAAAGATGCAAAATTGACTTGCCAATGGAAGCACTTATCCGATCGCCCTACAACAAAATAACATTACATAACAGAGAATAAAAAAATATATTATTATTAGTAATTTAGATTAACTCTAGTTGTAAACAATACAGTTGAACAAAGCACTAAGTGACAGTATTAGAGGAAATATGCCAGATTTGAAGCAAAGTTCACGACCAAATATATTAACATGTAGCCATGCACAGAGTACACCGCAGTTTGCAACTTGTAATGATAGCAGGTATGAGGGAAATCCTTTTCTTTGTAGTCCTCCATTACGAATAAAATGTATGCCGACTGAACATATAGCAAAATCAGGTCCTGCGGCAGATTGCTGCAAAACAACATACTGATTTTCGGGATAAAGAGGCCTTCTATATTTCCTTACTTATGGAATATTAAAATGTAGTGGTTATAGTGGTTGTAGTCCTCTGTGTAAACCGTTGTTGCAGTAGTCTAGGCTTTAATTTTAATGAGTTAATCATGTCTCAGTTGTGTTTGTATAGCTTCTACTTTATTACTACAAACTAATTAATTTTACTGTTGATACTATCTTATTCATTAAACAAATGATGAGCAGAAATAAACCATTTTAACGGTAGAATAAATAAGGAATCAGATAACTGATTTGAAACAATAAATAATTTGGAACAATTTATCTATATATCAGAAGGGAGGATCATTTGAAGCAGATGGATTTTCCACCCATTGCTTTCGAAATATACTTTGCTGCAGAGTGCACCCTGACTCATAAATACTTCAATTCCTCATGTACTATTGTCTGTTTACACGATATAAACATCGATGAAAAAAAACTTAGTAATTGAGAGGCAAAGGTGAACAAACTCGTGAGGTTAAATTTTGGGCTGAGAACAAACGTGCATAGCTAATCACTCAACAACGGAGTAGATGCATCAAAACTAAATAATTACATAACATATGTAAAATACCTTTTCATCTTGTAAAACCAATTCAATCGACAATATATTGCCTGGATTAAAACGATCCGGTACTTCCCACAAACGGATAACACGAACTTTCAACTTCCATTGCATCTTCGAAATTGTTATATCGTTGATGAAATCAATGTGATTAGCCATCTTTTGCATAAGCCCTAAGTTTTCTTAAAAACTTGATAGCAGACGGAACTTTACAATTTAAGTAGATGTAGTTGAGAAAGAAATATAAACTGTTGATGGCTTGAGCAGTTGATAGCAAATCGTGCGTGAAGCAGTTGAATGAATCGCGGTTTTACAAATAATATTTAGGTTTAACTGAAGGTAAAAACTAATTCCCTAATGTTGTGCAGTAAAAGATTTTAACAAATAAATTTGTTTAATAGTTTTAAAAAGTAATAAATTGAGATAATAGAATAGGAATTTGAACGGTTTCCAACTAAAACGTTTTAAACTGTTCTCCTATTTTTGAGGTAGGTGGCGGTTTCTTTGCACAGAGATGGTATTTTCGAAATTTATTTATTGAATAATTGAAAAAATTTTGCAAATAAAATTACACTTAGAAGGTTGAACGGTTTATAGAGGAATGCATTGTATTTTAGTTCCTATAAATTAGGAAAAATGTCTTAACATTATATGTGTTAATAGTTTGTTGTGCTATTTGGCTTCACGAGAGACGTTTTTCTTTGGCTTATAATTATAGATAGATTCTAATCATAATTCATGTGTGATAAAACAGTGGTCAAGCAAGAGGTGGTGGCTTCGGGAGGTCACGGGATGGTAGAGGACGCGGTCGCGGATTTCGAGGAGGCAGCAGAGGACGGGGAAGAGGAGATCGTGGAGAAAAGGTATCTGCAGAAGATCTAGATGCTGATCTGATGAAGCATCGTTCAGAAGCAATGCAGACAAACTGATGGGTCCGGTAGCAATGTTTGCCTCTACATCCAGTGCCTAGTGGACCCAGACTTTCTGTACTTTAGTGTTCTTCTCTTTTCAAGTTGCAAGAAAGAAAGTACTTATAGGAAGATTTGAACATTTGCTGTATGGGAATTGAGCTTCTTCTTTATTTGTTCCCTTGATTTGGATTTAGCTTGGGTGGAGTGATTTGTGTATTCTACCAACTATTTAGTTTATTTAAGAGGTGGACGATTAGAGTGGAAATGCTTATCCTTGCCCATCCCACGACAAAGCTTTGCCTCGACGGTGGCCCCAGCTGAAGGTGGTGGCTGCCCTCTGTCCTGAAGTCCTACAAGTGCTTCTTGTAGTCAATTATTTGGGCGTCAATCGTGAGGTAGTTTTTGTCACTTTGTTCTTGTCCACTGGTTTCACAATTGCAGTCCTTGTGCACTTTGCAGTTTTGCTGTAAGTGTCGACTTAATTTTATCCATGTTGATAATGAGTTCTACAAACTGTTGACTTAGGAAGCACGTAAGTGGGATCAATTTTGGGTGACTAAAGCTGCCTCCCCTGATGATTTTTTCTTTCTTATTGCAAACATATATATCTACCTTTTATAACATGTTTATAACGAGCTTGAAAAACTGTTGCATTAGGAACAGGTAGGTCGGAACATAATTGGGTGACTAAGCTGAATCCTTTGAATGATTGTCTTATTGCAAATACATGGGATGAGCAAGCTGAATGATGGTGTTCTCGGGGCTGCAGACTGCTCATCTTGTGGATGATATGTTGATGTAGCAGGAGAAAGAGGCTCTGTCCTCTTTCTGGGAACACGATGTTTAAGTGAGGTGGCGGACTTACTGCATTTCTGCAGCATTATGGAGCTTATGCCCCGTTCTGTAGAATTGCTCAAGTTTGCTGTCTTTGCATCTCGGTTATGTGCATTTAGATCTTTTATGTGCTTCCCAAAAGTGCTTCTCTTGCAATCTCTTCAAGTCTGGAGCATCATCCGGCATTTCATATTAAATGGGCTGTTGGTAATTGAAATTCGACGAGGATCATTGAGATGAATATGCATTTTGCTATGTCCTGATTCAAAAATCAAAATTTCTTGGTTTCTTCTCACTGTTATGATCTTGGTCGGAGTTGCAACTAGATCCTGCACAGACAATGTATATTAGCTGCCCTGTAGCTATGCTGATTATCTGCTTGGTGATGTGTCAACTAATACTTCCTTGTGAATGGCTGTGGTGCTAAAGAGGGCATATTGACTCCTTTTTAAGCCTGAAATATATATGCTGAGATATGAAAGGTGTCTGATGGTCATCATTGGATCTCTTGTAAAGGATGTTTGTAGCTCGCACGACCATGTTTCTGGAGCAGGTTTGCGCTTGTTTTTTATCGCCTTTTATCGAAGCTGTTTGCAGCGTGTCCAAACAATAATCTGGAACAGGGTAAGGAACAATGAAGTTTCTTTTCTGTTTGTAGGTGCGGGTCCTGTCCATATTTGGGAAGGTAGTAGTTTATGAGGAATACTTTTATCGTTCTTGCGATTGCAGTTTGTAGGTGCTTTCTTTCGGTGGTGATTACCTTCACCTTCGGCCGAGTGGTATATATGATGCAAAAAGTAAGCTGCATTATGATAATATGTTTGAAGCTATGATAGATGCAGCTTATTTTGCATTGGAAAAGGCGGGATTCGAGAAAATGCCAGTAATTTGTTCAGAAACTGGTTGGGCTTCAAAAGGAGATGAAAATGAAGCTGGTGCTAATGTGAAGAATGCAAGAACTTATAATAATAATTTGCGTACAGGTTGTTAAAGAAAAAGGGGACACCTTATAGGCCAAAAATGGTGGTGAGAGCTTATGTATTTGCAAGGTGGGGACACCTTCGGCCGACTAAAAAACTTACACATTATGTTATGTTCGCAGTATTTGGCATTGGACTTGTAGTGAATCTATATGATGATTTTTCTGCCAGTCCACACCTAGTAATACCATCGGCGCTGCATCCACTTCTGATACTTCACTAAGAAAATTAATGCAATTTTATTTGTTAAAATATCGAGTCTTGCCTTGAATTTTTCTTTTTTTCTTTTTTTCCTGATTCCTTTAAAAGAACAGGGCACAATGTGCGAGGTAGTGCCATGGTGCACTTACAATGCTGCATTAGAGGTGCTAAGCGTTCAGTTTTGGAAATGGCAGAATGTTCTTACAATTCCAAAACTAACCAAGAAACAAAAGACTACTTGTGTAACGTAATATTTTGGATCATCTTTTGAGTGTTGACGCATGTAGCCATGTAGGTCATTTTTTTCGTTTAGGCATTCATCCCGAGTTAATCATCCAAATTTAACAACGGACAAATATTCTGCCGTTTCCTGTGCACGAATGAGTTGAGCTAAACTGGGAACAAGCAAGGAAGAAATTCAAAAACAGCCGGTGGCCATTCAAAAATAGCCATAGTTTCTAAAATAATAAAAATTTAGTTAATTTTCATATAAAAATTAATCTAAACGAAAACACTATTCAAAATCTAAAAATATACTAAGTATAATATACCCGGTCCAGCATAATATACTGGAGATTGGAGCACCAGTATATTATACTAAAACTTTCCACGTGTTGGAATTCCGACATATATGTTAAGAGTTCATACACAGGTGCACCGATCTCCAGTATATTATGCTGGAACTTTTCGTGGTACAGCAAAATAATGACTTTATTTCAATGAATGCACAAATTTTTGAATGACCAGTCCGAAAACTGGCTAGCCCATGCTATTTTTAAGGGGAATAGAGAATAATCATGGAGAATAATCATGACTTCCGTAAATTTACACCATCGTCGCCATTAAAAACAATAATCCCCCAAACCTCGTAATTACATGCAGGAAAAAAGCTTTGATACATCAATGACCTAATTCAAACATACAACACTACACACCAGCTAGATGTAGAACAACACAATTGATGCGACATCATTGCTCCTTTGGTCTCCTAACTTTATCCCAACTTGAAAATATTAACCTCAAAAGAGAATAAAATATAGCCAGTATGCACGACTTTATAAAATTCCAAAATGAAGAAGGCCAATACCAAGGATATAGCAAGCGGAAAAAGAGACTTATGATATGTCGAGGGTATCGTCCAACCTGAAACAACACATTAACGCATGTTATTAATAGAACATAACATGACCAAAAATAGGAATATTGGGATACATCGTCCCAATGTTCTCTAACTGATATCATATGCTTCAGTTTCAAAATGAATTTCATTCAACATTTACCACGGCACTGGCAAAATAATTGAAACAGTCATCTTTCCATGCCACCCGCTTATAAGGTATCACCAGGGTCAACCACGGAGTAGGTTTATCTACTTCTAGTCTGGACTTCACCAACGGAGCTTTTTTTTTTTTATTAAAAAAGCAAGAATTCTACACCAAGGATTTGAACGGGTAACTAATAGCAATTTTAACTACCTTAAGCACTACACTAGAATCATCCCTCATTGTCAAGGGGATCCAACAATTTATATATATGCAGAAATTTGTCGTTGACCTCTTTGCACAGTGTAGGACTCAATTGAATTCCCTAGTGTCCTTGCACCGCCCTGTTGATTATTGTTCTGTAATTCTTTATCTACTTGTTAGGTGCATTGTGCATCAGGCTACTTTGCCGCACACCAAGAATTTTATGAAAAATAAATACATCTTTATTAATCCATAAAATGTCTGAAACAAGTATACTTCATCAAATATTTTGGTTTGAAATGATATCAAATCATAAGTCTATTCCAATAATGGAAAGATCACTCACAGGATATAGCAAATCTAATGCATCCCATGCTGCATGGCGAACAGCTCTTGTTGGGTACATGGGAGCACCTGGTGACGTGAAGCTATACAAGCAAGTTTTCAATCTTGTACTGGTAGCCATTCTCAACTCTAATCCTGCAGAGATGTCACTGTAATGTAACTCCATACATTTTGGAAAACCCGCACTATTGCAGACATTCAAGTTAGCTAGAACTAGCTTTACCTTGAAGGACTTTCAATTGGGAGAGGTAATGCAACAATACTGGCTCCACTTTTAGTTTTTGAAGCTGAAATCAGAAGTGTAAATGAGAAGATACACAGGGATAATGAAGGAAAAGACTCTGGAGATGTTGAAGATCCTGTTCTCTTACCTGATCAGCTAGTTCAGTTACAAATATATCTGCTGGACCACCAATCAAGAAAGCATTTGGAAAATCAGGAAACTGCCTTAAAAAACTTCCTAGCCTGTCAGCTGCAAATAGATTCAACATAAGCATGTAATCTCAACCTTGTATGCAAGGTTACAGCTAAGATCAACTTACCTAGGTTATACAAGAATATGAACCTTGAAAGGAGGAGAAATAGATCTCTTTGGGCCTAACAAGATGAAGACAGCAAATGATGTTAGGACACACCCACTAAAATTAGACTTGCTTTGGCACACAGGTAAATCAGAAGGGGCAAACACCAGACCTGCAAAGGGATCTTCTTTAATCGATCTGGAACAAGGGCAACTTCCTCAAGCAGATACTGTAACACACATCCATATAATCAATTGTCACCATTTACTTCCATCGATCTAAAAGCAACAAAAGAAAGCACCAGTGCTACACTTCACTCCAAATACTTTAAAAATAAAAATCAATTCAGGGGTATTTGACCTGAAAAAGACTCTGGAAACGCCTTGTGTTTGTTTGGATGTCGATCCTGCAAAAAAATATGTCAGCCAATTACTTAACACACTTTACTATAACCCCCACACCCCGTTCCCGACCTGTTCTTCTTCACTTATGCACTGTGAAACACATAAAAGAAAGAGCAATAACTACATAATTCCTAAAAAGAAAACGTCTGTCTGACACAACAATACAGTTTGACAGAAATATTAAGCAGTCTATTTTATGAGCATCAACAGAGTAAATCTCTGAATGATGTATATATATTAACATAGATATGAAGAACACAAGAAGGAAAAGAGGGTTGATGATAATGATATAAAAGCTAAAGTTGATCCAACATGATGATGTATATCAGTCATGCAAGAGAAAATGTATGCAAAGCAATCAATGTCTCAATATTAGTCAAGGAAACTCAGGCAGGTTGCATAAGGGGAAAGCTTTTACTGAGTGCATAAAGCAACAAGGCCTCAAGATTTGTTGCATAAAGGAAAGACCCTGTATAGTGAACTTAATCACATTTGACCCTTGATATATCTAGGATATAAAGAGTTGTGCCCTTGAAGTAGTAGCAAGGTCAGCACTAGAATGTCTTAGAAAGCGCGCGCACAGTTAGCTTCCTAAGTTTCTAATTTAATAGAAGCCTCAAATGAGAAGTGACATTGGCAATCAACGAAATCTTAAAATAAAAGCAAAACTCATACCAGAATACATTTGTAGCTCCTTGAACAAGAGCTGATGAGTAACGGAGGAGGACTTCAGAATTTTCAAGTTGAACCTCAAACAACTGCAAAGTAGAAGAATATGTAAAAGAGTAGGTTTATTACCATTGCATGAACAGAAACACACTCTCTCCTCTACTTTCCCCCCTCCCCCTTCCTGCTTTTCTTCCTGGTGAGGTCTTTTTTTTTTGGTAGAGTTGAGGGTGGGAAGGAAGAGGCAACATTGTATGAACATCTTGATAAAATTTACTGATCACACCATCAGATACTGTCTTTATTATTGGATATGCCTACATAGTTGCAGATTGAAGAGATTCTAGGGTACACATAGATATCCCCTGACAGTCTTTAAAGGGAAATGAGTGAAATTACTGCATTCGGAAAGTCAATTCGGAGAGTAAAACCTCTATTGGCCCGTTTGTTCACAGAACATAATGAGCGAAAACAAGCACAACCCAAAATATTGTGAGAAACACGTGATACATACAAAATTTTAACAGAGTAAGATAAAAAAGGCTCACCATAAGTTGGATAAAAGGAAAAATAAAAATAAAAATAAAACAATAAGGGAGGTTTGAAAAGGATTTAAAAAGAATATCAACACCAGAGCCATATTTTCATTCTTAACTTGTGGCCCTGGAAGGCATCTTTCACTTGAAATGGGGGTTCTCATTCTACCGCTACATAAAGAGTACATAACTTAATAGGAGATTAAGATCATAGAAAGACGTAAAAATTCTACTAACCCACTTATGGAAAAGGAGTGAAAAAGTATTTGAAGCAAAAGATTGACTCCACAGTTGGACAATCAGATCAAGGATTGGTTTTCCGTTCTGAGGTACACGAACAAAATGGTCAGCAAGCACATAGTAGTAGCATGTCGGTCCCTCAGCCCGTTCCTCTGCAGCCGTAATAGCATCCTCACCGCTGAGTATTATCTCTGTTTCAACGTTAAACCACAAAATAAGTTCTTCCTCTAGATTGATCACCAAGAAAAAAAGTAACAACAACCCAGTATAATCCCACTTAGTGGGGTCTGGGGAGGGTAGTGTGTACGCAGATCTTACCCCTACCCTGGGGTAGAGAGGCTGTTTCCAAATAGACCCTCGGCATCCTTCCCTCAAAGAACTTCCCACCTTGCTCTTGGGGAGACTCGAACTCACAACCTCTTGGTTGGAAATGGAGGTTGCTTACCATCAGAGCAACCCCTCTTGTCTAGATTGATCACCAAGAATCGTCAAAATTCTGAATTTCCTCAAGCAAATGATATCTCATACTTCTGGACATTTTTAGCTTGAAAAATAGTTTAATGAGATTCTTCAGAATGAAATTGGTATTACATATTTTTTTTAAAGGTAAAGATTACTGACATAAGATAAAGAAACAACACAGGTAGTCATATCTATTGACACATATTTTGTTGTACTGATACACCTTCATGCAATTTGATCTAATCCTTAAAAAGAGAAGGAACACAAGGAAATGAAGAAAAGGAGTTTATACTATTCACTATTTGTTCAGAAGCCAGAGAATGAAAGTGAAAGGAAGGAAGAACCAAGAAGCAACCCCCCACCCCCCCAAAAAAAAAAAATACTAAAAGAAGCAAAAAGAAAGTGCATTCCCTTTGTTTGGGCTTGGAGAAAACAACTGAAAGGTGAGAAGAAAATAAGAATTTTTTTGTTTCAGAAAACTGACAGTTCCTCTTTTTCTGACAAGGTTAGTACAAAGAAAATAAGTCTCATATGTTTCGGACAAGCAAAAAATTTGGTGGGGGCACAATGGAAAAAAAAATTGCTTTGAAAGGTGATTCTTTTCATCTCTAGATCTTCTCTAGATTACTCTGCCACAAAATAGTGCATTGAGTCAGAAGAAACAAGATAATCATATCATTCAAATTTGCTTTTCTCCTTTCCCCCCCTAATGAACCAAATATGGGACGAGAAAACTGTGACCTTCCCTCGCTTTCACTTCCCTTTCCTAGTTTTCAAACAAAAGTTGTGGAAAAAGACAAGGTAAAAAATGTGAATACAAATCCATCTTCTATCACTAATTCGTAAACCTTGGAACCTACTAAGAGATGTTTCAGAAAATTCAAGCTTAGGATGAGGAGCTAGGGTGTCAACATGTGAGATTTGTTATAAGAACTCATTTAATCAAGATGTGGAAAAAACCAGAAAACAAGTTTCTAACAAAAGAATTTAGGGTTGGGCGGGGAAGATTATTCTTTATCTCATTAAAAATAGAATCATAGTCCTTCCTTTAATTTTACTGCCATACCCTTCTCACAAATTAAAGTGATTGAAGAGGATGAATATCACAGAGAGCTAAACATATTTAGAGCCAGAATAGAAAATTTTCACACGAGTAGAGTGAACACATGGTAAAGGTATCCAAAGTTCACGAAGTTCCTATTGCAAAGTCTTCAACATCAACGATATTTCTTTGTTCTTTTATCCATCTCAAAGGAGTACAATCAACAATGGCTTAAACATTAGAATGAAGTCAGGGTATGAAACCTAAGAACTATTATTTCCTCTCTTTACAAAGAAAACAGGGACTTCTTTTTACGAATAAATGCATTTCACCAAAGATAGGCAACCAATAAGGTGCTTCTTGCGAAGTTGACACAACAAATACCCTAGAATAAATATAAGCCACAAAAGTTGGTTTTATATTTTCCCCAATGCTGAATTTTTTTAGTGGACTAAGTTGAAAGTTCAGATAAAAGAAGTAAGCAGTCATGTAACTTTTCTTTTGTTTGACCATATGAGACTAGAAATGAATACTTGATCCTCTGCTCACTTCAGCTTACTACTTGAGTTGATGCCAAAAAATTCTTACTACCTTGTTCACCACTTCTCCACTTAGGTTGTCAGTTACATTCTCAAGAAATTGATATGCACCTTCTTCTCCATCAAAACATCCCAAGGTAACTTCAATTTATCTCGGTGCTGTACAGTCTCTGATATGGGAATCTCTTACTTATATCCAGTTCTACTGTATTAGGTCAGGTGATATTACATGGTGGCTATCATTGTAGCAACTGCAAGGACATGACACTCTGTTCACTCTATTTTATTTGTGAAATTATCTTTCTTACTTTCTTAGGCAGGTCCACAACCAGTGGCTGGCATACTAACAATAATTCACCAACTGATTATTCTTCCTTTCTGATGTGAAGACTTTGGCTTCCATTTTTACTCTAGATTTTCTTCATTCGCCTTGTAGATGTCGACATGAATTAACATGGAATGTACTAGTCAAAATATCATGTCTTTACTTAAAATATGGGATATACAAACTTTAGCACAATATTGCATTTGGGTTTGTCACCCAATTAGCTTTTTTTCCAGCATTGCCTGATATTAGTTATCTCACAATAGGCAAGGAACTTTTTATCGTTTGGAACCTCATATGAAACATTAATGGTCCCCATCTTAAAATACCATCTCCTAAATGATATTAAATGAAATAGAGTATGTTGTACTCTAATATACACATTAGACAAGCACAACATTTACTAAAAGGGATCTAGAACAACTTTCAAACATAGCACCAAATTACCCCCATGTGAAATACTTCGAAATAGTTCTTAATTAAAGACATCTTGCAAATGCAACTATCACACATCCATGTATATGGTATAAATATGTAATAGAGTATTAAACAACTCTCAATATAGAAAAGAGCTTGATCATTAAGATCAGCTAATAATATACCACTATGTGCATGCAATGCTTTCAGTAATCAACTTCATTAAAGATGGAAATTTACCATGTAGTAATAAGACCAATTGAAATTTAGAACCTTTAAGCAGTGGCCTGTGCTAAGTATATAGCTTTTTTTTTTTCAAGATTTTATTCTCAGAAAAAATCACTAGCTAAACTCATCAATGAGGTACAGATATAAGCTCTTCATATCAATCATTCAGTTTACAAGAGAAGCAAAGAGATGAAAAAACAGACCATATCGTTAGATCCATCTATAGACAGGAACCATTATTCCAATCCATATTCCAAAGGTTCGACGAAAATACAAAGGAACTAAAGATAAAGTTGATAACATCAACATCTACAAGGCCAATTTCATATATACTAAATGAAATGCAAAGTAACTTCCAAGACACACAGAGTATTTATAACCAAGTTTTGCCCAAATTTACCAATATATCCATAAAACTTCCTGAATCTCTCCCGCTCCCACTCCCCAAGTGCCATCTTAAATTACTCCTTGAGCTTCAGTAGTAAATACATATAATCACCTAATTTAACACAGCTCCTTTTAACAACCAGGCAACTTCCACATTCAACTTTCATACTTTATGTTGCTTATCTTGGCTCAGTAAGGTTAATTGAGAATCACAATTTCGCTAAAGAACTCAACATGTTTTAAAGCATTTCCAGTCGCAAGATATAATTAAGTAAAAATAAGTGTATTCTCTCCCCAGCTTAAGCATTTAGATAAGACAGTCACACATTTCAACACTTCCTTGTAATTTTTTTTTAAAGGTTAAACGCCACAAAAGGAATGTACAATGTAACAAAAGCCATAAATATTCACACAAAACACGAGTGAAAAACTTACTACATTTACCATGCCTTGTCACGTTTACAATCAATAAGTTAACTCATTGTACTCAATTAGATCTTTCTCGTTTGTTTTCCACATCACATGAATAGCGTCCATCACGTGCTTGATAAAAAGACAGAGTAATAACATTGCGTTACCTTTTGCTCGATCATCAACTTCCAAAGCTATATCAGCGAACAGCTCTTGCAACAAATTACGCCTCAGCGACGGCGAAGTCAATGCCTGAAACCAAAATTTGAAAAAAATGCATAGAATTCAACCAACTCAATCAGTCAAATGAAAAACGCAAAATTAAAATCTCAAAAAAGGTAACACTCGCACAAAATCGAAGCATATACGTACACGTTGAAGCTTCTTTTCAATCTCTTGGGTAAGAGCTGTGAGATAAGCGGAGCTTCGAGCTGTTGAAACGGTAGCCATTGTTGATCTCGCTCGATTTCTTCAAAATATACGAACATTGAAGAAACGAAGAAAACAGAGGAATTGCCCTAATCCAGATAATTCTGGATTTTGGATCCAATGGAGGAATATGAAAAATTAATTTTATATAAAGCTTTTATATCTGTAAATAAACGTTACATTTACAGTGAGAGATTAATTTTAAAGTTAGGGAAGAAGCAGTAACTGAGACTTCATTAATTAATTTATTTTACTTTTGATTTGAAAGCTAAAGTGGCGTGGAAGGGAAGGAATAGGGAGAAGAAAAGAAAAAAAAGCAATTATTATTTGAGCTATGTGTAGGTGGCGGGGGCAGGGAAAGGAAATGGGCACATGGCTTGTGCTTTTTTATACACGTGGGCTCTGCATTATTTGGATAATGCGAAATTACGGGGTGAGAAAGATAAAATCCACCGACCTTGTCTCTCGTCACACACACACGCTTTTCTTTTCAAAAAAAGTGAGCGGTAAGGTTACTGATGACTGATGATTTATATCTTTTTTTTTTCTCTGTACAAAATACAACACAATTAACTCGTTGTATAACAGATAAAGAAGTTGAACATAAACTGCACTACAATAATGTGTACGAGTACCACTACTATTGTGGATACTGATATTATAGGAATTTTAATGTATTGAAAGGGCAGCCCTGTGATAAATAGTAGTGGATTACTAGTAGTTAATATATGTGTTAATATAAGGATAAATCTTTTGAGATGTGAAGAATGTGCTAACAAACACCTCCACTTGTTCGGTTTTGATATTTTGGTTCCTATAACTAAGTTTCTATATGGGTCAAAATCAGATCACATAAATTCGACATGCGGAAACAATTGGTCGAGGTCGAGCAGTGATCTATAAGGTCGAGGTCGAGCGGTGAAGATACATGTAATAACTAGTTTGCTTTGAAATACTAAAAGGGAATATTCTACTGGATATTCTCTCTAAAAGTACTTTTTAGTGTTTTCTAATAATATCCATTATAAATAAAAAAGATGGACTACTTCTCTCTCTAGAAAATATATAAATCTCTAAAGAGATTAGAGGATCTATGATCTCATACCCTCCACCGGACCCAAAAAAGGTCTTAAGATTCTTGTATTTTTTTGTCATTCTTCTTTATCAAATGAAAGAAAATCGGTCTTACTCAAGATTTGGTGAATCTTTTCCTTTATTTACATTTTATTGCCATTAATGTTATTTAATGCATCTTTTTTCGTACTATTACTCAATTATATTTTTCTATTCATGTTGTTCATATCAGATCTAGATTAATTATTATTAATTAGTATTTACCCTCTATCTTCTTATTTAATTAGTTTGACAACAGGTCCAATACTTTTTTGGTCAAACAATTTGCGGCCGTATGTGGGGATTTTCCAGTTAAAATTTTAGTTTCCTCAAGATCTAAAATTCAATTCTAGCAAGTTTATAGAGTAGCCTCGCTGTTTGGGATTACTGCACAAAAAAGGATCAAATTCTATCCAGATCTAGATCTGGCCGAAAAGGAAAAAATTGCGGCGATTACAGTGATCCCATTCTTATTTAACTATGTACAGATTTATCGTTATTACAGTGATCTCTCTCACTCATAGACTAAACAAATATCTCTATATATAAATCCAAATGTTGTGTAGATATTTTTTAAGTCTACAAAAATGTTACCCAAAGCTTATCTTCCTGTCGTAATCTTCCCCATCTTTTGTACCGCCACGTAACGCCGCGTTATCAACGACCAACCGTCATCGGATCTGGTCTCCGAGAGTTCATGGCAACAGTAGTGGTCTTGAACATGGAATTATCTCGCTTTTTGCTGAAACAAAAGAGGCATGCGAGTAAAGCTATGGTTTTCTGCCTTGCACTAAAACTGCTCTAGGAAATGTCTTCTTTATCGTTGTGTATGGTTACCTTATGTTTCTGGCTGCTACTTATCTGTCCCCACGTAGTGAACTGTTGCTCGAGATTTTAGGGCCAAGTCTTATTGGTGGACTCTTCCTTCATGTGCTTGGCACTCTTCCTGGTGCTATGCTCATTCTCTGACTTCCGAAAATCAACATGCCAGAAATACTAAGCCGCTCCTCACGCTCTATTCTTTTCTTTAAGGAAAGATTCTACATTCCTCCCCACTTGCCGACCGATCAAATCAATATAACGAATGGTTTTATTTGGTTTAACCTACTATTTTTCAAAGTGGGAGAGAAGCAAGAGCATTCTCCCAGATGCACGAACATGGAACGATCACCACCATATAAAAAAATCAGAGGACGCCAAGAGACCATATAGACTAGGACTGGATTGCCAGCCCGAAAAACATGTAAATCCCTTTGATATGCGTAAGAAAAGCATAAGTGCATGAAGCTCACCCGCATTTTTGCAAAAGCAACGCTGCATCAATTGCACAAGTCACATTCGGCCTCCTCGCCCGAATCAACATTCGGTCTCCACGCCCAAATAAACATTCGGCCTCCTAGCCCGAATTCACATTTAGTTTCCACGCCCGAATCAACATTCGGCCTCCACGCCCGAATCAACATTCGGTCTCCATGCCTGAATAAATATTCGACCTCCTCACCCGAATTCACATTCTATTTCCACGCCCGAATCAACATTCAGCCTCCTCGCCCGAATTCACATTCGATCTCCACGCCAGAATCAACATTCGGTATCCACTCCCGAATCAACATTCGATCTCCATGTCCGAATCAACATTCGTCCTCTTTGCCCGAATTCACATTCGGTCTCTATGCCCGAATCAACATTCGGCCTCTACGCCCGAATTCACATTCGGTTTCCACCCTCGAATCAATATTCAGCCTCCATGCCCAAATCAACATTCGGTGTCCACGTCTGAATTAACATTTGGCCTTCTCGCCCGAATAAACATTCAACCTCCACACCCGAATCAATATTCGGCCTCCTCACCCGAATTCATATTCGGTCTCCACGCCCGAATCAACATTCAGCCTCCTCGATCGAATTCACATTCGATCTCCACGCCCGAATCAACATTCGTCCTCCTCGCTCGAATTAACATTCGGCCTCCTTGCCCGAGTTAACATTCGACCTCCGCGCCCAAATAAGCATTCGGCCTCCTCGCCCAAACTAACATTCTGCCTCCTCGCCCGAACTAACATTCTGCCTCCTCGCCCGAATTAACATTCGGCCTCCTCGCTCGAATTCAACTCGCATTCAACCTAGCTTAAACTTGATTCACAACTATTCCTCGTTCGAGTTAAATATGGCAACGTTTGACTTCGCTCGGACTAATCAAAGACACTCGATCATGTTCGAATTAATGCCTACCTACAATTTCTTTGAAACTATCAAACAAAGAAAATGTTCAAGAAAAAGAAAAATAGAATCAGGAATAAGCAGTAAAAGTAGCATTCCAAATCAAAATAAGTATCGGAAAAGGCATCATACAAGGGCTGAATCGCCCGTCCCAATTGGACGACACGTATGACCTCCTCCGATGCCGCCATCCTTACCGAAGCCACCATCCTGGTCTCGTCGTCCATCTCCAACTCTACCGTCTTCTCGATTAACTCGTCACTCGAGTCATTTGCCTTGATCGAACTCTGCTCAAATTCAGCCCGCAAAGATACCCCTTTGACCAGAAAATCGGCACCCTCAGCCGCGATCCAAACTAGTCGACCTCCCCATACGAATTTCTCGAACTACGATTAATGAAGTTCGCTCACCGAGCTCGACCAAAAAACTACCTCGATAAGCGGATGGACTAACTGTATGGGTCAAAATCAGATCAGAAAAATTCGACATGCAGAGACAATTGGCCGAGGTCGAGCAACTATCTATAAGGCTGAGGTCGAGCAGTGATCTATAAGGTCAAGGTCGAGCAGTGCAAATAGATGTAACCGCTAGTTTGCTTTGAAATTATCAAAGAAAATATTCTACTGAATATTCCCTCTAATTGTACCTTTTTAGGATTTTCTAAGGATATCCCTTATAAATAGGAAAGGAGGACTACTGAAAAAATGGGCTCTCTCTCTCTATTTTCTCTCTCCCTCTCTTTTGAAAATATATAAACATACCTCTCTAAAAAAATTAGAGGATTTGTGATCTCATACCCTCCACCGGACCCAAAAAGGGTCTTAAGATTCTTGTATCTGTTTATCAATCTTCTTTATCAAATGAAATAGGATTTGCCTCACTCACCATTGGGTGAATCTTTTCCTCTATTTACATTTTATCGCCATTTAATGTTACTTAATGCGTCTTTTTTCATACTATTAATCAATTATATTTTTCTATTAATGTTGTTCATCTTAGATCTAGAATTAATTATCCTTAATTAGGATTTACCCTCTATCTTCTTATTTTTTTAGTTTGACAAAAGGTCCCATACTTTTTTGGTCAAACAATTTGGCGCTTCTTATAATGCCGAGGTCGAGCAGTGATCTATAAGGCCGAGGTCGAACAATGCAGATAGATATAACCGCTAATTTGCTTTGGAATCCTCAAAGGGACTATTCTACTGGATATTCCCTCTAATTGTACTTTTTAGGGTTTTCTAAGGATATCCCTTATAAATAGGAAAGGAGGAATACTAAAAAAAGGGGTTCTCTCTCTCTCTGTCTCTCCTTCTCTCTAGAAAATATATAAACATAACTCTCTAAAGAGATTAGAGGATCTGTGATCTCACACCCTCCACCTCACCCAAAAAAGGTCTTAAGATTCTTGTATCTGTTTATCATTCTTCTTTATCAAATGAAAGAGGACCCGCCTCACTCAAGATTGGGTGAATCTTTTCCTTTATTTATATTTTATCGCCATTTAATGTTACTTAATGCGCCTTTTTCATAATATTTCTCAATTATATTTTTCTATTCATGTTGTTCATCTCAGATCTAGAATTAATTATCCTTAACTATGATTTACCCTCTATCTTCTTATTAAATTAGTTTGACAAAAGGTCCCATACGTTTTTGTTTAAATAATTTAGCGCCGTCTGTGGGGATTTTCTAGTTAAAATTTTAGTTTCCTCTAGATCTAGAATTCAATTCTACCAAGTTTATAGAGTAGAATTGCTGTTTGGGATTGCTGCACAAAAAGAGGATCAAAATCTATCCAGATCTAGATCTAGCCGAAAAGGAAAAAATTCCGGCGATTACAGTGATCCCATTCTTATTTAACTATGTACATATTTATCGTTATTACAGTGATCTTTCCCACTTATAGACTAAAAAAATCTCTCTATATATAAATCTAAATATTGTGTAGATATTTTTAAGTCTGCAAAAATGTGACCCAAAGCATATGTTCATGTCGTAATCCTCCTCATATTCTATACCGCCATGTACGACCACGTTATCAGCGACTAGCCGTCATCGGATCTGGTCTTCGACGGAGTTCATGGCAGCAATAGTAGTCTTGAACCTGGAATTACCTCGCTTTTTGCTGAAACAGAGGAGGCATGCAAACATAGCTATAGTTTTCGACGAGAGTCCGTGCGTAGCAACTATTATGCTATTGTCCGGGTAGTTTAGGACCCAAAAGCATGCTTTATGTGGAATAAATGTGAAATCATTGATAGCTCTGATTACTTAAATCACCTTAAATTAATAATTGGATTTTCTAAAGACTTAAGTTTCGTTTTTCTCAAATTTATAAAATATAATTGACTTCTTCCGGGATATTTGCTCCACGTTGAATTTCTGACTGTTTATCTGTCTGAGTGTGTTTATTTTGGAACGGGCCGAACGCCTCGGCAGATTAATAGATGCATCTATAGGCGCGTCGTCGACCCTCGGCAAGTGCACATTTATTTCTGTTGGATCGGGTCGTCGCCTCGGTATGATTTGCGCATGCCTGTGTTGCTGCCTGAACTTGATTAAGTTATTGTTGCCCTTTTGTGGCTTAAACATATTTGGATTATGTTTTAAAGAGAAATTTGGGAAATTTTCCTATGAAAGAACTACGTGTTTATTTGTTTCCTCTATTTGATTAGAACCATGTCCGTAAAGAATAAATCCACGGATTAATATGTGAAATGAGAATAAATGATCATTGGACCATTAGAGTGTGTCAAAGTTGACCATCTCGTCTCTACCCCTTCGGGATTAGACGGGACACTCACTGAGTACACGTTGATTACGTACTCATACTATACTTCTGTGCATTTTTGTTGCACAGGTATACTTCATTTTAGCGGCCTACTGGGCGCAGCAGCACGGACGATTCAGGGACTAGGTGAGCTGCAAATTGCGAGGCGACCTGCAGCTAGTGCAGTTCCTTTCTGTACTTTGATTATTTATTTCCTGCCCATTGTATTCCGGATAGAAGTTGTATTATATTTTATTATCAGTAGTCGCTCATGCACTTGTGACACCGGATTCTGGGATAGTTTTCGAAAAGTTTGATTTAACTGTTATTGTTAATTTGAATTGAAGCAAAACCCTTTTTATTTGTAAAAATGGAAGGAAAATTCTGGAATTTGATGTATTTAAAAAGGATTTTTAAATCGGTAATCTAATTGGCTGGCCTGACAGCGGTGTCCGGCGTCACCACGACTCTTAGTGGATTTTGGGTCGTGATAAAATCAAACGATGCAACGAATATCAGGAAATACTATACTCTGAGTAGCGCAACAAATAAACTTTCTTACACGGCAAATGCGACGCTCTTAATTGTGATCAGGGTATTCTCAATGGTGAAACCTGCAAATTTTCAACAGCAATAACTTTACATCAAATATTCCAAATCAGTCATCAATGCGCTTATTTGCTATAGCCTATTCCTTCTGTTTCGCAAACCAACATCGCACAAGTGTAATAACTTCACACAAACCCGCTCGCCAACTGAAATCATCAAGATAACAGCAAATATCAATATTCAATCATAAAAATAGAAAAAAATAAACTTAAAACTTGGAGTAGTATAAATTTTACATAATGCGGCGAAACATGTTCTGATCACGAAGTATCCCAGTGAAGCACGCATACAAGTCCAAAGTAATATACGAACCTATCGAAATTGTAAACATATCAATTCGAGGTTGTTTACCAACTAATAATCACCATGGTCAAATCTAGCCTTCTTTTAACTCAAAAATCACATTTTATAAAAATATTACACAACAGCTTTTTCAAAAATCTTCACGAAGGATACACGCAAGTCATATAATATCAAATGAAGGAACGAGAGATCTCAAAACGTCAATAAAGTTATCACTATTTTTTTCTCCACTTTATAACCTTTTTGGCTTTGCTTCTAAGCTCAAATGACTGTACATATATATCCTTTCTACAAAATTACCCCATACTTGGTCTTAATTTTTATGTAAGGAAAAATTATCTCCTTTTGCAGCCACATTTATCTCTTTTTGCATTTAATCTGATTCTCATCAAATGGTGCACATTTAGGAGGAAATCAAACGATGCAACGAATATCAGGAAATACCATACTCTGAGTACCGCAACAAATAAACTTTCTTACACGGCAAATGCGACGCTCTTAATTGTGATCAGGTATTCTCAATGGTGAAACCTGCAAATTTTCAATAGCAACAACTTTACATCAAATATTCCAAATCAGTCATCAATGCGCTTATTTGCTATAGCCTATTCCTTCGGTTTTGCAAACCAACATCGCACAAGTGTAATAACTTCACACAAACCCGCTCGCTAACTGAAATCATCAAGATAACAGCAAATATCAACAATCAATCATAAAAATAGATAAAAATAAACTTAAAACTTGGAGTAGTATAAATTTTACATAATGCGGCGAAACATGTTCTGATCACGCAGTATTCCAGTGAAGCACGCATACAAGTCCAAAGTAATATACGAACCTATCGAAATTGTAAACATATCAATTCGAGGTTGTTTACCAACTAATAATCACCATGGTCAAATCTAGCCTTCTTTTAACTCAAATATCATATTTTATAAAAATATTACACAATAGCTTTTTCAAAAATCTTCACGAAGCATACACGCAAGTCATATAATATCAAATGAAAGAACAAGAGATCTCAAAACGTCAATAAAGTTATCGCTATTTTTTTCTCCACTTTATAACCTTTTTGGCTTTGCTTCTAAGCTCAAATGACTGTACATATATATCCTTTCTACAAAATTACCTCATACTTAGTCTTAATTTTTATGTAAGGAAAAACGTAGTTTTCAACTTTCCATTAAGAGTTTAAAATTACCCTTACGTTCGTATCCCATTAAAGATGAAGGAGACCAAAAAAAAATTCTTACCAATGCGAGCGTCAAATATTTTACCAACAGTGTAAAAAATAACAGAATTAGAAAATATTAATTAATATATAAATAATTTTTTGTAACATCACATGTTTAAGCGCTATATATTTTAAAACAGTATGTCATACACGTATAACCAAAAATAACTTCTACCTTTTTCGAATAAACCAGAACTGTAATTATATTTGGAGTAATAATATAATGTGATTGTTAGTAATTATATAGGTAATTAAATATATTATAATTAATGTAAAATTTACCCTAAAAAGCAAAAAAGATGCGCATGATATACCTGAAAAGTGCCGTATTTTTAGGCCCATGTTTCCTCAACTAATCTTTACACATGACTTTACAACTTCTCATCCCTACCACAGTTTCAACACAATTTCACATGGAGAAAGAGAAGAAACTCGCTAGACATAATAGGATCAATATACGAAAGCACAAACATCAGAAACATATGTCTGCCAATAATGGTATGAATTTAATCCTGTTTTTTCACGATTTACCTTACTGCTTCTTCAAAAATTTGTGTTGAAAGCTTTAAAAAATGCCATATAAAGTAACTACTATTCTATTATATATGATTTTTGTTCGAATAATTTCCTTTGATGCGCAGTAAAATCCTCAGAATCAGATAAATATAAAATTTCCCGCATCGCGTTGTATATTACCATTATTGGATACTATTGTTTTGTATTGTATACCTTTACTATTTGAATCGTCGGATCAATTTGTCTATGCATTCAACGAAGCTTTGCTTATTTGGTTTCAGACTTATCTTTTGCAATTACCATCGTTTTCTATTTTAGAGATATAACAAAAAACTGTGTATTCAAGGTTTCCAAATAGGACATAATTCCTAAGTTCTATTCTGTTATATATGATTTTCCTTGAGGTATTTGCCTTTGTGTCGCAGTAAATTACTCACAGTAATTTAAACCTCAAATTCTAAGCATTGCGTTGTATATTAAATGTATTGGTAAGTATTGTTATCTTTTTTATACCTTCAGTGTTTGGAACATGTGATCAGTTTCTCTATGCATTCAACGAACCTAGCGATCGATCATGTTATACTTAAAGCTATAATGAGTTGTCCTTTTGGCATTTGTGTTTCGGATGTAAACGTTATTCATAAAACATAATTCCTCTATGTATGGAAACTATAAATATTGTGAGTAAAAATAAGTGTTCTACCTTATGGTACAATTTGGTTTTATGGTTATGTCAACAGTGAAATTAGTAGAATACATCCATTAAAAATGTATTATAATCTATATTTATGTTAAATAATACGAAATAGATAATATGAACAGTAATTAGTTTATCACATCATTGAGAAAATTAAGTTTACACCTACAAAGAAATTTGATTTAATTTCTTTATATCTACTTGTGCGCAGAAAGGATTTCATATAAATTTAGTATATATCTTTATTAATTCAAAGTTATTAAATTTTATATTTTACGCACTCATTTAATGCAAATTTAAAGCCTCTTATGAGTGTCAAGAATGTGTTAATTATCCAATGTTGGTGTAATATCAAATTGTTGATATTTTATTCCACTTTTTTAAAACCTGATTTGTATGTTTTATGGTATACAGAATTTCTTTGTCCTGCTTCTATCACAGGGGGATGCATTTGGACAACAAAAGACATCACAACCTTTAAAAGATATAACAAATCGTCAACCGTTCATACCAGTACACTATACTAATTTACAGAATTGTGGACAAGCTTCATCGTCTCACTCTCAGGCATAATCTCCAAATTTACTTCATCAGAAACATTTGCAACTTGGTTCTTCAACTTCAAATTTAAAGACAAATTATCTTCTACCAGATTTAAATATGCTACCCCTCATTCCAGGTTGTTATTATAAACACAATTATTGATATATCATGAATTGTTTGTTTATACTAACGATATTTTATTATAAATTATTATTAGAAATTGAAGATGTCAATATTGATGGTGATGTAGCAGGTATGTTTTAAATTATAAAACAAAATTGGTAATAATTGCATAAAAAATTACATTTATACTATTTTCCAAAATAATGGTACCTTGATTAAATAGTTAACGTAAATTTCATGAATAAAATCGCAAAAAATAATGATGCAGCTAAAAGTGAAGACGACTAAGAAGGTATGTTTTTCTTAACTGAAACAATAATTAATGCATGTCCCCCTTTTCAATTTACGTATCTAACTTAATATGATTTTCATGCTATTTAGATCCTCATGTTGTATATGAAATTATTGAGGATGAAGGTATGCATTTTTATTTATTTTATATGTATATACATTAAGTACGTATACCATAACACAACGCCTTTTTATTAATCTTACTTTTTCTTAATTTTTTCATAGAATACTGGGATATAGGAAATCCTACATATGAATGTGAATATTGTGGTGCTTACTTCTGGTACGAAGAAATAATCAACAAGAAAATCAAAGCTAAAAAATCAGAGTTTTCTTTGTGTTGTAATCATGGAAAGATACGTCTCCCAAAGCCAAAACAACCTCCCACAATTTTAAAAAACCTATTATTCGGATCAGGTAACAACAAATTCGACTTTTAACGTACTTCAATACTGTCTTCAATATATGAATACATCTTGATTCACAAACATATAATTTTATGTAGGATCAAAAAGTAAACATTTTAGAGATAACATTAGAAGTTATAACTCAATGTTTTTATTTACCTCAATGGGAGGAAAAGTTGTTGTTTCTATCAACCAAACAAAGGGGCCAAGAACATTCAAATTATCTGGACAAAACTATCATCAAATCGGGAGTTTACTGCCCCCTGAAGGATCCACCCTCAAGTTTGCATAATTATATATATATGACACAGAAAACGAAGTTGAGAATAGAATTCATGCACTGGGGTTAATACTCAATTTTACCTAATTTATATATGAATGAATAATCTAAAAAAAAATATATACATCAATTTTATAAAACCTATTTTTATGCAGTCGTGGTGAAAGAATAAGCGAACTACATGCTGAAATTGTTCAAGATCTGAAACAAATGCTTGATGAGCATAATGTTTTGACAAAGTCTTTTAGAATGGTCAGAGATAAATTTCAGGAAGATACTCAATCTAATTTTAGACTAAGATTAATTGGAAAACGGAACTATGATGGAAGAAGATACAACTTACCAATAATTTCAGAGGTTGCTGCTTTGGTAGTTGGAGATTTTGATGTATCTAGATGTGACAGAGACATTATCGTTGAAATACAATCTGGACATCTACAAAGGATAAATGAGTTGAATGCTGCCTATTTAGGTCTTCAATATCCTTTATTATTTCCATTTGGTGAAGATGGTTATAGGGAAGACATTCCTTTAAATGGAACAGATGAATCAACTGGAGGAAGGAATTTTGTTAGCATGCGTGAATATTTTGCATGCAAAATTCAAGAAAGAAATGGCGAAGTACCAACAATTGTGAACTCAAGAAGATTATTTCAACAATTCTTGGTCGATGGATTTACCATGGTTGAATCGTCTAGGTTGAAGTATATCAGATCTCATCAAAAACAATTGCGAGCTCATATGTACAAAGGATTAGAAGATGCTATTTTACATGGAGAGATAAATCCTTCTTCTCAAGGCAAAAGGGTAATTCTTTCTTCTAGCTTCACAGGGGTGCAAGATACATGATTCAAAATTATCAAGATGCTATGGCAATCTGCAAGTGGGCTGAATATCCAAATCTTTTCATCACTTTTACTTGCAACCCAAAGTGGCCTGAAATTATTAGATTTGTAAAGAGCAAGGGCTTGCAAGTAGAAGATCGCCCAGACATTTTATGTAGGGTCTTCAAAATCAAATTGGATCGTATAATAAAGGATTTGAAAGAGAAATAAATTTTTGGACCAGTTAAATCAGGTATATAATTAATCTCTTAAATAAATTGTTATTACATTTATAATATGAGTTAAGAAAATATTTTATTTTACATATCAATCACAATGACTTACTGCAATAACAAATTATTATTAGAATTTCAAAAGCGTGGGTTGCCACATACACACATATTACTGTTTCTTCATAATAAATATCCAAATGTTGGAGACATAGATCACATAATTTCAGCAGAAATACCTGACGAATCAGTCGATCCATGTTATTATAAAGCAGTTAAGAATTTCATGATGCATGGACCATGTG
>MU759776.1:40411-75344 GCA_026770625.1 Nicotiana glauca | reverse complement strand
AGACCAAGTGTAAAGGAATCAAAGTTTTTAAGCTGGTTTGAGGCAAACAATACATATGAAGAAGCAAGAGAATTAACCTATGCCGAATTTCCTCTTAAATTTATATGGAATAAAAAACTTAAAAAATGGGAAAAAAGAAGAAATTCTGCTTTTTCAATAGGGAGAATATTCTTTGTACCGCCTGGAAGTGGAGAACAATATTACCTTCGAATGTTGTTGAATGTCATTAGAGGACCGAAGAGTTATGAGGATTTACGCAAAATCAACAATCAGGAATATTTAACTTTCAGAGATGCATGTTATGCACTGGGTTTATTAGATGATGACAAAGAGTATGTTGATGCCATAAAGGAGGCAAGTCATTGGGGAATGTCATTATATCTTAGGCAATTATTTGCTATGTTACTATTATCCAATTCAATGTCACGGCCAGAATATGTTTGGGAGGCAACATGGATTTTATTATCAGATGATATCTTACATGAACAAAGAAGAATATTGGATAATCCAGGTATACAATTTTACCTTCATCTGAAGATTTTATATTAATAATTTATAAATATTTTTTCTCATGATTCTTACATACAAATTTTATCTTACGTTATGTACTATCGACATTTAGGGTTGCAAATTTTGAGTGATTAATTTTTAATATTTTTGGTTGGACACATATTAGATGTAGCCTTGAAATTAAGTAAAGAAACTTTATTTTCCTTTTACTATTTCCTAAAAAATTATTTTTGTCTTATCTTTATATGACTAATGACAACTATATATTTTTGTTATCAATTAATTAATTAATTATATACTTTGTTATTTTAGACGCCGAGCTAACAAACGATGAAGTAAAGAATCGTTGCCTACAAAAGGTGCAAAATTTGTTGAAAGGTTGCGGGAAAACGTTATACGATTTTCCAACAATGTCAAGACCGGTTTTCAATGAAGAGGAAGTTGACAACACCAATACACTAATATGTGAAGAATTGCATTATAATAGGTGCTCTTTGTCTAAAGAACATGAAAAATTACTGGTTAAATTGACAACGGAGCAAAAGTTAGTTTATGACAGAATTATCAAAGCAGTACATGAGGACAAAGGTGGATTCTTCTTCTTATATGGTCATGGAGGAACGGGGAAGACATTTATTTGGAAAACTTTGTCTTCTGCTATAAGATGTAGAGGAGATATTATGTTAACAGTTGCGTCTAGTAGAATAGCATCTCTTCTGTTACCAGGAGGTCAAACAGCTCATTCGAGATTTGCAATCCCACTGAATGCAACTGATGATTCAACCTGTAATATCAAACAAGGTACTCCTTTATCAAAACTGATTGTCAAGATAAAGTTAATTATATGGGATGAAGCACCAATGATGCATAGATATTGTTTTGAAGCTCTAGATAGAACTCTAAGAGATATTCTTATATTTAAAGATGCATCCAATTTAGATCGACCATTTGGAGGGAAAACAGTTGTTCTTGGTGGAGACTTTAGACAAATACTTCCAGTCATTCCAAAAGGTACTAGACAAGATATTGTTAACGCTACCCTTAATTCTTCATATTTGTGGAATCACTGTCAAGTGTTAAAGCTAACACAAAATATGAGGTTGGAAGGAAATAAGGTGGATTCAGATTTGAATGATCTAAAACAATTTGCTGATTGGATTTTAGCAATAGGTGATGGTATCATTGGAAATTTTGTTGATGGTATTGATAAAGTTCACATCCCTGATGATCTAATCATACATAATTCTGCAGATCCAACTTCAGCTATTGTGGAAAGTACATATCCTGATTTTTTAACTCATTGCAATGATATAACATATCTACAACAAAGAGGGATTCTTGCTCCCACACTTTACATGGTAGAATCAATCAATGAATACATGGTATCACTAAACCATACTGAACCAAAAATATTTTTGAGTTCCGATACAATTTGCATGTCAGACGATGCTTTTACAGGTTTGGAACACGTACATACACCTGAATTCCTAAACACTATTAAGTGTTCTGGAATTCCAAATCATGTCATTATTTTGAAAGTGGGTGTCCCAGTGATGTTATTGAGAAATATAGACCGATCTTCAGGGCTATGTAATGGAACAAGATTAATCATCACTAGACTCGAAAATCGGTTTATCGAAGCAAAACTATTATCGGGAAATATGGCTGGACAAAAGGTGTTCATTCCGAGAATGTCATTAACTCCATCTGATGCAAGAATACCTTTTAAGTTCCAACGAATACAATTTCCAATAGTTGTATCCTTTGCAATGACGATAAACAAAAGTCAAGGACAATCTTTATCACATGTTGGCTTATATTTGAAAAAATCAGTCTTCACAAATGGCCAGCTTTACGTTGCTGTATCACGTGTTACAAATACAAAGGGATTAAAGATTTTAGTTTATGATGAAGATGGAGAAATTTCAAATGAAGCAATAAATGTGATTTACAAAGAGGTTTTCCGAAATTTACTTGGAGAATGAAACCATATCTTATACCTTTTCGCTACATATGTTGTTCTCAACAGCTTCAATTGGTATGATTATATTTTATTTCATCATCATTAGTTGTTACTATTTTTTTTTTACTTTTAACTATTAACTTCTTACTTTTTACATGTACAAACAAACCACTTTGACAGCTTTTGTTCTTCTACTAATACACGGTACTTCCATTCTATCCTTCCTACTGTTGTCAATTGATTTCAAGATAACTTACTGATTTTGCAAAAGATGGCTAATCGCATTTTTTTCATAAAGGATATAACAACTTTGAGAATGCAATACAAATTGAAAGTTCGTGTTGATCGTCTATGGGAAGTCCTGGATTGTTACAACTCAGACAATAATTTTTTCATTGAATTTGTTCAACATGAAAAGGTATTAAAAGTCTATTTCTTTTACTTACTAATTTTTTTGGCATCTATAAATTTTATACTCCAATACAGGTAAACACAAGGACTACAACCATTTCTCACCTTCTCTTGGCATGCCTCAAAGCTTTGGATTAACCCGGATTTTCCACAAGTTGTTGATTTTAAGTTGAGGTTTATTATTTCATAAATTTAGTTTATGTGGAAACTGCAAAAATAATTGTTTATGGTTAAAAGTAATACAACTTTTCGTAAATTCAGATTCGCAAGTTGGAATGAAGCTAACTATTCCAGTATCAGTCAAATACCTTCTCAGCGTAGTTATTCAGTTTCTGATGAGTTAGCTACTGAATTGTAGAAGTTAAAACTATTACAGAATTTGTTGACTGCATGGAGGTGAGTAATCTACTAAAATCCTTTAGTATTTAACTATTGTTATGTTGTGTATGTATAAGGTTGTTAGGTGTAAAAATACAATTTTTTTCCTGAATGTGCACATATATTTTTTTTGAAATCCCTGTTACATAAGTTTAAGAGCATTTTACAATAAAATACTTAACTAATAAAAAAGAAAATCTCCACTGCAGCATGTAGGACCTAAAATAATTCATCATTCTGTTGCAGTAGATTGCATACAACAGAACCATTTTTCCTAAAACACAGTGCACTCAAACTTAAATAATCTGAAATTTAGTTATAAACTGCAGACATGCTACTCAACAAAAGGAGATGAGCAGAACTGGAAAAACTTTGTTTCATGTTAATCAAATAGTAAAGCTCCATAAATAATGGATGAAAGCAATCAACTGTTGGAGAATTTGCACAACAACACAAGTTTCTTGCTTAATCGTTGATGAGGAATTCCTCAAGTTCAGCAGGCTATAATAAGCATTTCACAATAAAAAACTTCTCAAAGAGAATATTCATTTTTATAGACATAATTTTTTTTAACATACCTTACCTTCTCCATGATTGAAATACATAAATCATAACTCATTTTATCCAAATAAGCAATAGGGGGTCTAAAAACTAATAGAGGCTTACGAGTGAGAAATTTCTTACATTTTATATAAAAACCAGATAATGAAGAGACCTTTAGGACAATACCTGATCCTCTTTTTTCACCATGTTCTGAGAAATTGTTGTCTTAATGGTACCTATGCTACAAGTAAGTTAATTAAATTCCATAAAAACCACCTATTTCTCCTTTTGTAATCAATCAAATTAATCCAAGATGAAACTTAACATATCATCTATCTTATTGTCCTCAAGTGAATATGTTAAAATTACATTCTTCAAATACGGGTTTACACAACAACTACAACCACTACGACTACTACATGTGAATATGCCATAAGAAAGGAAATACAAAATTAGTTCTTCTCAAGAAAATAAGTATAATCTTCAAACTAATTTGGCGATGGAGCTGATTTCTGTATCTCTTTAATCGGTATATATTTGATGTTTAATTGAGGACCACAAAGAAAAGGATAAAACTCATAACTGCTTTCATTAAAAGTTGCAAACATCACTTTACACTGTCTAGTCGTACCTATTAAATTGTTATCTGCAGACACTAAACACTGGTCGAGTTGTCAACACTAAAATATGTGTATGAATTCTTCCATCAAGAAGTTACTGAGCTGACACATAAAGCAATTTTGAAAAGTTAGCTATCACAAAAATACAAACATTTATGCCTTAAAAGGTGTTAGCGGAGTAGTTGCTGGAAAGATAGCATAAAGATGAAATGTCTGTCAAGAAGCAACATTAGATCCAAGCTTGTACAGACAGGGAGACATGAATATTAGTCAAGACAGAAATATTGTTGGCATTGAAGGATTTATAAATTGATTTTGTCTGGATCTTTTGCTAATTGAAAATTCTGTTAGTCATATGAGTCATCCTTTACTGTCTCTTACTAATGGTACATGCTTTACTTAGGGAGGATTCCTTTCTCAAAACTGGAGGATATTCAGATGAGGTTTATGAAGAACTATGGCAAGGTGGCTTCTTATGCTCCTGCCTATGCCATGAATGATGAATTCTCAAGGGTCTTACATCAGCAAATGGAGTTCTTTTCAAGTAATCCAAGTGCAGATACACTACATCGTGTCAGAGGAGAAGTTGGTGAGGCAAGTATCTTTTCTGTTTACCTGCACCAGAGTGTAGTGAAGTTTAAGGGTTCTGTGTGTCAGCTTCATTTGTTCTTCGTATTTGTGCTTTAGGTTTTGTGCCAATGAATGCATGCATTAACTGTCCAGATATCCAATTTTTTTTATATTACCAAAGATTCATATTCATGGGCATTTAAATGAGTTAACATATTTTTTGAAGTGCTAAACTCTCTTCTTTTTTTGAAATGATTGAAATGTTAAACTTCTATGTATCAATATGTGTTTTTCAAGCAGCTAATGACATAGTTATAAATTGTTGTTTACTTGATAATGGCAAGTCTGGTCATACTAAATAGATATTTGTGGAACACTATGTGGTGTGAGCGTCAATTAATTTCTGTGACCAATATCACGGAACTATCTTAAATCCACGTAGGGCTAATTTGCAGCCACATTTATCTCCTTTTGTATTTACTCTGATTCCCATCAAATGGTGCACATTTAGGAGGAAACGGAATGTTCTAATAAGATTGGAAACACATCCTCAACACTTCAGACTACTTACCTTATCATCCTATAAGCTTTCAATCATCATGACTCCTATAATTTCCATTAAAACGCCTTTGCTACTAAGCTCTTCGGGAGCTTTATTATTGATTATGCTACTGATGTATAAGTTTCAATCCATGTGATGTGTAAACTGTAAATACATGTTGTAATTCCTCCATTATGTATAAATATAACTTAAAATACACCATGTATTTAGAGTTCACACATCACATGGATTCACACTTATCACAGGTCCAAAATGTCTATATTATGGACATTTAATATTGTTATAGTATTGTTTTAAGTATGTGTTTGTGTTACACGTTTACTGCCCTTAATCTCAGTAACATTACTGCGTTATTTAGATATTTTACAACTTAACTCATTGCAAGAAATATTACTTTCAGACATATAATCAACATTTTACCTTTGTTATGAATTTCAGATGAATCCAACCTTTGCTGAAACATCATACTACTTTTACCAATGAATGTCTTTCAGCTGCAACCATATAACGAATTGATTTCTAACTTTGATGTGGACTACACTACATTATAGTACACACAGCTTTATCCTAAAATTTGAAATAATTATATTTTCTGCCTATGATTTTAATATCTTATTATTATTTACATTTCATTCGCGAAACTGTCATGTTGGAGTTGTCAGTCGTTTGGAAGATACTACAACACTGAATTACCCACAACAAGCAATGGAGCAATTGTTATTTTCTCCGCATACCACTTCTAATTTTCAGACTCAACAATTATCTTGGACAGCATGGTATCAAAAGGAAAGTGAGCCATTGTTCCAACCACTTTTCTTAATTTACCATCCTCAAAAAAGGCTCTAACTTTAAACAACAGACACTGAGTTTTTAGTATCGCTTCAGTTATTCGACTTAATTTGAAGTCAAATTTCATCAACTCTTAAATGATAATGTTGTTGTGTTAGAGAACAACATTTACAAGGTTAATCGTTTGTATTTCTTAAACTCTCTTATCTTTCTAATCATTCATGTATATATTCGGAGTATATTATGTTAATAACTTTACGGTTTCCTCTGTTATATATGGTTTTTACTGCAACTACACTCTTAAATTTTAGAATTCCAGCCAACTTTTTGAAGCAATCGTCAAATTATATTAATTTACTTAACATCCAAACAATAAAAGGAGCTTGAATAAGATAAGCTAACATAGTACAAACAGTGACTATACTTCTAAAAACATATCTAAGAAAACAGAAGAAGAAAAATTATACACTACAATGATATAATGAGTAATAGAACTACATTTCGATGGTAAATCATTTGTATATCTGGAACTGTGTAATCTTCCTAATCTTTCATGTATCTATGCAGAGTCTAAAACCTCAATTACTTCGCAGGAGCTGGTCGTCCTGCTTTACCAGCACGTTCGTTGGCACACGTCTTCTACATGGTAGCGACCACCATAATCTCAGTTCCTCTCCGAGGTTTGTAAAACTAGATCTTAACATAATATAAATTTAAATATTTAGAATATTGGTAGAAATCACCAAGCTTAATTTTACTGTTTTCTCTTTATTGTATGGTTATATTGAACTAAACAATATCATTTTTGTATTCCAGTAAAGGTATGGCAGTAATACTCAACTTATTTTAATTTACTGAACATCCAAAGTACAAAAGGAGCATCAACAACAGAAGCTATCACACTACAAATACTGACTATGAGTATGTAAAGAAATCTCAACTAATCCTTCTTCTCCTTTGTTTGCTTTTTAGAAAGTATATTTAAATACAAGTTTACTACTGATGGTCAATTTATTTTTTGTAAACACTTTTTAGGTCTGTAATAAAGATAAGGAGTTGATCTTTATTGCTAACAGAGCAGCCAAGATAGGCACATGTATTGCCGCTACAGTTGTACAAGAAGATTCGAATGCAGTGATTTCTGGAAATAATATCGCTGGAATATATATAAAGAATAAAACAGCATTTGATCTTTGCATATGTAACAGTTAGCGAAATAAATCATGTTGTTATAAATTATTATAGTAGTTTATTAGTTATGAAGAACATATTTGGATCATTTCATGTTTTCCCTTCTACCAAACTTTGCCAGTTACTTTGTATTAACTTTGACAGCAATACATAATTAATTGTATTGGAAAAATTTGTCGAATACAAACATATGACACTACCATTTCCATCTGTTTATTTCGCTACTCAATAGGTCCATTTGTATTATAAGCATACGCTATGACAAGTTTGTTGCAAACTCAATAATTAGTTTTCCTTAGTTACGCGTCATTCTGATAATACTTAAAGTGATCCGGCTTACATACGATACATTATGAATATTTGAACGTCTGAACCTAACCAGCACAGCTTTTTCACTATTTTAATTAACTTACTGTTATACGCAATGTAAAAGCATTTAAGTAATAAAATTTACATTTCGTTTTGCTTATACTCCAATTAACAGCGTTTTTAGCCTTTCGTTAGCCTGTTTCATTAAAGTTATACCTGTGAAATTAATTTTTTTCGTTAAAGTTTTAGCTTTCATCATTTTAATTGTGCTGTTCTTTCTGTTATACTATTTCCCACACGTTCTCCCACTCCCATCAACAATGCTCATGTTCCTCCCCGCTACTTCACATCTTCCTTCACAAATCATCCACAATGCCCCAATATAACCACTTCCCCACTATACAAATCACATCATATTATAAAAAAACTTAGGAAGAGTGGCGTTTAAACAAGAATAGGTGAAAGAAAGTATTACGGAACAACTATTTTGCAAAATTCGTGTAGCCTCAAGTCGTAAAATTTTCGCACAATAACAAAGGTATGAAGTTTTATGCACTGTTTGCATATTTACGATTTACATAATTTTTGTTTACCTGTCAGTATAGCCTCAATATTTTGAATCACTAGCGAGCCATTAATAGATGTTGCTGCGCAAAGGGCTATCCAAAATATTTTCTACTACAGTAACACCTGTACATTTTATATTATACATCACATTGAATACAAGATCAAGTTTATATTTTGCTGCTAAAAATATCTCCCTTTTTTGACTTTACTTAACATTTTTATTTTAATACAATATCAAGTTTAGTTTATGCTACCGCAATGATCCTTCCCTTTGCTTGATTTAATATATTCAGATGTTGATTTAATTGAAAATCTAGAGTACTTGGTTAAAATACTCATATCGTAATTTAGCATAATGTGATGTCTTTTTTTACTTTAGTCGTTAAATGGCTAGAATTGCTGAAAGTTTTTTAGTTTTTACACTTCCTTTTCATTTTCAGAAATAAAGAATTTGTCTCGAAAATTCATCTCATCTCCTTTAACATTCGAAAAAATTACCACAAAGTTATTTATATTTTTTTTTGGCAGTGGATGGTCAACCAAGGAAGCTTTATATCCAGTAAACATGTTTGTCCTTCATTCACTTTAATAATTTCTTTTAAAATAGTTGTATAAATCGATCATGATTTTTAATTAATATTTATTTCCTATATTATCACAAGAATATGTTGTAGCGATTCTTATTCTTTAATTGATTTTATTTCAGATATGACTAAACAAGGACACATTCAAATTAATCCAACTACGAGTTCTCAAATTCAACAAAGGAGACAACGTAGAAGGTTTCGCCGTCGCAGCATTTATTCCTATAATAAATCAGACGCAAAGGCTGAAGTTATCAGGAAAATCACAACGCCCATACAAATATGTTAAGAGATCGAAGGGATAAAAGAAGGGAAAAAGAAAAAAAATTTAAAGAACTTAGGCCTTCATTAGACGAACAAATTAGAAATTATAAAATTACTCGAGATTTACTAATTGATTCTATAGACAAAATTATACTATCTGATTGGGAAGCTTTAGTAATTTTAGTAGATTCACTTGGTCAACCGTTAGGTTCAATTTTAACTGACATTTATCACGAGGTTTGGCCAAGTGAACCTTTTTGGGTTTATATTGTTAAATTTGAAGCTGAGTGGGAGAACCGTATGTACAACTACCTTTAATTTTACAATTAATGAAAGTTTGTTATTTGTTTGCAATATTATCTGTCATTTTACTCTATTTGTTTCTTAAGAGTATAACATAAATTACAAAACAAAATGGAATAACACTAAATTCTTTCTTTAAATAAGGCAAGTTTAAGAAGATACCCAATGTCTTAAAATAGAAAAAACCTGAATAAAAATATTACTTTCGCTCTTTAGTTCATTATATATAATTCTCATGTATAGTAATACTTTACAATCTGTTTTGCCTAATTTCAAATCAAATATTTTATAAAGAATATATTTTTATTTACGTACTTACAAATATTAATTCATCCAAAATATACTTGCATTATAGTATACCTTTAAAAATTAAAATATTAACTTAACTTAAGTTCCTTTCGATAAGTAAATTTAAACATATATTTTATATTTTTCATACGAAGCAATGGTTTCGCAAGTAACATACAAGAATAATTTGTACATGATTTGATTTTCGTCTCATGGCGTATACAACTTCGAGTATAAAGTTTTATAAGACAGTCTCCTGGAGAGGTTATTATGTATATATCAATTTGCCATGGTACATTATAAACACAAATAGTATTTGGAATCACTATAATAGGTATTCCTATCCTTTATGCAATTTCTTACCGTGGTTGAAGGTTGATCCATTCTCTTCTGTTACTTCATATGATAATAAACTACATCTGACTACTATATTGTGATGAATTATGACTAAAATTGAAAGGTATCAACTACAAAATATATTTAAAATAACCAACAGCTATTGTTCAGAATCCATATCACACAACACCTATAGATAGAGTTGAGCAATCACCAATTACAAAAACTCCTAACATTACAACATATGCGTTAAAATCGTCTCATGATGCTAGGTGCATGCTAATGTCCAATTAAAAAAAAAATAAACATTTCTTACCAAGACCATCTTCTTGCAAATTATAATTTCTGTCGTACAAGCTACATTTTTCCCAATAAAAACAATAATTTTTCTATTAATGTGGACGGCATGCACTTTATAATTCAATGTTGGAATGAATATAGATACAAATACAGTCTTACATAACAACATTTGCGAGGGACAGTAAAAGTACTATCTCATATTTCTCTCTTGCTTAGACCATTTGTTTTTTTGCTGTACTGCTCTTCGTTGATACTCTGTAAAAAAAAATACAGCTAATACATCAATTATCAAAGATAAATACTTTATCTATCTGTCAAATTGCTTCATTTCATCGATGAACATAAATAAGAAAAACAATAAAATACTATTTAATATGACTTCATGCGTTATAAATTAGACTCGAAATTTTGATGTTTGACTTTTTCATTTTCGTTATACGTCTTGAAGATCACCATAAGTCTGAACTAGCTTCACAGGTTTTTGGAAACTTTCTTCAAATACAACTGTCATGCACTTCATTCATACTTAGCCACCTATATTACTCTCAACAAAATTCATCTACTTAATTTTAATTTAACTCCTTTTGTATTCGCTCGCTAATTCTAATTTGCAATATACATATTTTTATTATATATATACACTCTTCTTTTCTAATTATTACTTACCGCGCATCGCGCGGGTATATACTAGTGCATTGAATAGAAACTAATTCCATATCTTCATTATCAAGTTATTAATACAACTACGTTAACAGCATCAAAAGATAGGAAGAAACCAAATGAAAAACTCCATTACAGATTTAAAACAAACAATACTAAAACTAGAGATCAAGTTATTCGGGAAAAAAATTACTTCATTGAAGCTAAATTCACTTTTTTTTGAGAAGGTTGAAGCTAAATTCACTAACAATAGCTGTCATCTGATCATCCAATCAGCTGAGTAAGTACTTATAGTTGTAAGCATATGATTCATTTAATCAAGTAAGGGAAGTGGGAGGGGTCTAAACCAGAGGGGAACTCTTCAGTTTCCCAAACCAAAGCCATCACATTGGCCCATCAGCATAGTAAACCTCCAACATTAATTCAAATAGATCTTTTAAAACCTCACTTCAAGGAGATAATGCTCTCGAGTGCAACAATTTCGAGTCTTCACCAACTTCTGCGTTGCATGATTGTTTGGGTAAAAGCTTTCGTCAAATACACAATTATGTACTTACAACATTCCTCAGGAAAGGCAAGGTAACACAGGGAAGTTAATGGAGCAATGAACTAAAAGAAAAGGTTCTTCTTCTTCAGTTTTTCTCGTCCAGTGTCTGCGCTAGGGCAGGCGTTGGTTTTTTTTCCCCTTTTATTCTTATTTATTAATTTTAATGTGTATTTGGGTTTCCAACTTCCAATCATGTATGTATGCAGGACACACTAAAGACCTACTAATACTAAAGGCAAGAGGATTTAGTTGAGATGTCTTTTTCCAGGTAAACCAGCAAGTATGTTCTCCCTCCTCGCTCCTCAGACATCTACTAGGAACTCGGCAAGCCCTTAGGAGCAACAAAAGCTTCACAGTAAAGAAAAACATACTACAAACATGATTGTTGCAACTTAAGGATTACCAAGTAAGGTTGTGCCAGTTGTCGAGCAAGGTCTTGTGACTTGTGAGATCAAGTCGTCCACTCCCTTCTCCAAGGGTCACCATAAACCTGAAAACCCCAGCAAATGTATGAGAAAGAAACACAAACCACTGAATCCTACATATGTTTCAATCATGCCGTTAAAACTGGTATAAAAGACGGGGTGGCGTTACTTAAACAATTGGAGTCATAAGAATGAAACACTCATCTCCAAAATAGTCAAAGATTTAGCCAAGGTCCGATATGTTGTTGCATTGCTTTGTTTTTAATGATATTATCAGTGAACTTCAAAAGTAGAGTCTAAGATAATCCTGCAAAAGTTGTTAACCAATTCAGATGACAAACACTTCCTAACTACGTTGAAGGAAAGGAAAAAAAGAAGTTAATTTTTTCCGAAAAATTTCCTCCAAAGTTACTCAAACTTGAAAGTTGATGCTTCCTATGTTCCAAAGAATTGAAGAGACTCACTGACCTTTGAACAGAGGTCAAAGGATCAAGCAACTCATATTCTCAGGTCAACATTTTATTTCAATTTGGAGTAAAGACAGAAGTTCCTTAAAGCAGTTAATTAGCATTTCACTCACCAAGTGTCAAAGGAAGACCATGAGGATGCAACTGCAGTATATAGTACACAAATAGGAGCACCCAAGAAACATAAAGCAAGCAGTCATAATGGAAACCCTGTATACTGTACTGTTAGATATTGCATCTAGAATAGCATTAGCAGCTGTTTCCTTTGGTCTATAAAATGACAAGAGTTACTGAGCTCAGCCCATTGGGCAAAAATCAACTTTTTTTTTGTTGGATATTTCATTTGTATGCTGCTCATTTGCAACAAAACTACAGGAGAGGTCTTATATAGATTATAGCTATAATTGACAAAATCATTTCATTAGGGCCTTATTCATAAAGAAATTATAGCAAGACGGTCCATAAAAACGAACAGAACAAGCTATGTCTCTCTCAGAGAAAGGAAAAAGAAACAGAAAAGGGGGGACGACACAAGCATTATAAAACAAGTTATAATCAAATGAATGTATGGGAAACCAAAAAAGGGACATGCGCCAGCATTAAGGTTTATTTTATGTATTCAAGAACTGCAAACTCCCCGAAAATATAAACTTAACAAGAAAAATCCAAACAAGAACTAGATTAACAGGCCAGACGCCTAGACTTCTTGGTTATTGCCTTGTTTTTGCACTTTTATTCGCATTTACTATTGACCAAGTACATGTGTGGGTTCTAAGAAAGACAACTTGGGTAGAATTTGGAGAGAAAAAAAACAACCACCACACTGCCATTACATAATATATCAATTCAACAGAACCTAATCAAAAGGACGTGCACCAATGATAATGTGATAAAGCAGCATCACTAGATACCACAAAGAAACAAATGAATATTCAAACCAGTCTCAACCTTGACACTTGCTAGTTCCTATATCCTACAATATCGTAAAAGTGATTAAAGTATCAAAGGCTTACCCTGACTACCGAACAGTGCATTTGCCTTTTCCTTGAGCAGAAAGAGCAAGGCTGAAGTTGCTGAACTTAACTGCGACACATCTATTCAATGAAATAAAACCACGCAAAGAATCCAGATCACAGCCCAAGTACAAAAGAAATGAACTACTATATGAATCATGAGTGAAAGGATTCCTATCATTTAGCCTTGATGCATAAAAGACTAGAACATAGAGAAGAAAAGGTAATGCACAAACAGTTAACAGCAAATAAAGCATACAAATATAGCGGGGTAGTTCCAACATGCCAAGGTTCATTCATTATGTATGCTCCATGAACTGTCGAACCTGCAGTGCATAATGGTAACACTACTTAATTTCAGAATAGGATTTCATCTAATTGACAATATACGTCTACTATCAAATCCCCTAATATCTAGAGGAATTTCAAACACATTGCTTTCATAATTATTAAAAGCATTCAGTTCCAGATTCAACAAGAAACAAAAACAACCTCCACCATCAATATCAACCTTAATAATCATATAACCATCTACAAATATCACTACAATAGAACCTCAATAATCCAAAATAGCAGTTCAAAACTAACTTATATTTATATATGTTAACACAGTTCTCTTATCATTCCAGCAACCACAAAATACATTTCTCTCAGACCTTCCCTGGAGAATAACAAAATACAATTATCTAGTGCTACTTAAGATATCTTGTGTGGTATATACAATACCGAATATCTTAACCAAATACGGCAATGCTGATATCATTTGTGAATTAACAAAGATAACATCAATAACAAATTATTTAGAACTCAATTTGAATTGACAGCCAATAATTAGCAAGGATGTAACAAGCAATACCTCAAAAGTAGATTTGTTCATTCACTTAGCAATAGCAGTTTAGTTACAATATAGAAAATCAGAAATCAAAAGAAAGGAAAACTAGTTTCCCAAATTTCTCAGATAACCCTAAGCCTAATTGCCCGAATAACCCTAAATTCCCAAATTTTCCCACGTCACCTATTAACTTAAGAACTGGTAAACTTAGTCACAGCCTTGGTTCCTTCAGAAACAGCATGCTTAGCCAATTCACCGGGCAGCACCAATCTGACGGCGGTCTGAATTTCCCTGGAAGTAATAGTGGGCTTCTTATTATACCTCGCAAGTCTAGAAGATTCCTGAGCCAATTTCTCAAAAATATCGTTGATAAAACTGTTCATAATCCCCATAGCCTTGCTTGAGATCCCGATGTCTGGATGAACTTGCTTGAGCACCTTAAAGATATAGATCTTGTAGGTTTCAACACTCTTTTTAGCCTTCTTTTTCTTCTTGTCTGCACCACTGGCGCCGTCCTTCGCCGGAAGCTTCTTCCCGGCCTTTGGCTTCTTCTCCGCCGGAGCTTTCTCCTCGGCCGGCTTCTTCTCGGCGGGCTTCTTCTCGGCGGGCTTCTTCTCTGCCTTAGGAGCCATTGAATTTGAAAATTCTAAAGAGGAAGAGTAAAATTTAAAGATTTGTTATAGAGAGTAAAATGTATTGCGATGATGAAAATGTGAAATGAGCGTTTCGTATTTATAGATTGTTGTTGTTTGTTTTAATTGGAGAATAGAGAGTGGCGCAGATTGATGAGCTGGAATGATTAGAATCGTTGATTGGCGAAGTGCTTAAAAATCAGATCGACGGTTGATAGAGGATGCGTGAAAAGTAGGAAATGTGTACAGGTTATTGCTTTAGAAGTAGACGTGGATATCTGTTATTCGTCTTAAGGGTGTCATGGATCGATGACGTGGAGATTCAAAAAAAAATGGAAAAAAGTGTGAAGTGGCTGGGGATGAGATTATCCGAATTCTAATTTGGAAATTTTGGCTCCAATTCAAGCTGTAAATTTGTTAATGGCCAAAAATAGGATGAGCCAAAATTTATGAGGCTCTGTGACACTTATTGGACTAGGAAAAATCAAATTTCTTTATGATATCTTGGAGTTTTTCATTTGTTGCTACTTTAGCTCAAATGTGAATTTGATTCACAAACTCAATAATGCGCATCTTTTTTAGTAGTTCGCATTGACTATGTCACGATTTTTGAAGTTTATTATACGTACATTTCTTTATTTGATAATTTATTTTTATTGAATAATATAATTCTCATAGCCGTATCGGTTATTTTTTCTCATTTCAGTTGTAGCTTTGTAATTGACATTGGTATATAGTTTATCGATGCGAATATAGATGTTATATACGTATCATCAGCCTTGTTTTCATTTTCTTGTTTCCTTATCTATTCCGTGTGTTCTTCTTCACGGTGATTTGTTAGAAAACATGGAAAAATATGTTCTGTTTTCATGTTTTATTCTAAATAATGTATATCCATGAATGAGAGCACGTTTTTAGCACTGGTGTCTAATAAGAAAATGACATTGGTACATACTAGTGCGTTTTTAATTTTAGTTTCTTCTTCTTTTTTTTGCATTTTTCATGCCCATTAAGAAAGTGTTTCAATTCATTTGCGTGCCAATTTTTAGGGGTCGTTTGGTTGGAAACATATTGGATAACGATGCCAGGACAAAATACCGAATCACTTTATTTCGTGTTTCATTGTGTTTTCGCATCATGTGAATAACGGTTCCAAGATTAGTTATACAACAATTATTGTATTATTCATATTCCACATTGAGTAAGATAATAGTCTGAATATTAATTATGGTTAATGTGATCATTCTTAATCTTATCTAATTTTGCGTGACACCAAGTTCGTCTTAGCATTTGCATTTTTATAATTCTTATATTGTGGATATATTGAACTTTAGCATCCCAACAACAACAACAACAACAACCTAGTGAAATCTCACTAGTGGAGTCTCGGAGAGTAGTGTGTACGCATACATTACCCTTACCCCGAAGGGGTTGAGATACTGTTTCCGAAAGACCCTGGCTCAAGAGAACAAAAAGACAAATATAGACAATATTAGTATCACTGCATAAATTATAAAAAAAAATAGGAACAACATGAAATCCGGAAGAAAGATGCAAATCAAAACCAATAGCTAATATGTGACGACCCGACCCGTCGTCTCATGTGTTACTGCTCCGTTTTTCTCGTTTATTGCTTCTTAATATCTCATTATCGGTATGTGGTGTGTGAGAGTTTATTTGGATGGGTTGTGATAAGAAACGAGACACTTAGTCTCTTTAAGGAAAGCTTAAGTTGGAAAAGTCAATCGGACGTTGACTTATAAGTTATAGGGCTCGGATGTGATTTCCAGTGATTCGATTAGCTTCGGGGGATGATTTGTGACTTATGAGCGTGGTCGGAATTGATTTTGGAGGTCCGGTGTAGAATTAGGCTTGAATTGGCGAAGTTTGTATTTTGGCGAAATCCGGTTGATAGGTGAGATTTTGATCCGAGGGTCGAAATGGAATTCCGAGAGTTGTTGTAGCTTCGTTGGGTGATTTTGGATATGTGTGCAAATTTTCAGGTCATTTGGACATCGTTTGGTCGGGTTTTTGATCGAACGCGCATTTCGGAGGTTTTGAAGAAACTTAGGCTTGAATCTGATGTGAATTGACGATTTTGGTGTTGTTTGATGTGTTTTGAGGATTAGAACAAGTTTGAATAATATTTTAGGAGGTGTTGGTGCTTTGGGTCAAGTCCCGGGGGCCTCGGGGTGAATTCGAGTGTCTAGACGAGAGTTTTTGAAGTTTGCTTCAGGTATGATATTGCTGTCATCTAGTATTTCTGCTTCTGCAGAAATGGACCGCAGAAGCGGGTAGAAGAGCGCAGAAGCGATTTCATGTGGGGTTGAGGAGCTCCGCATAAGCGGACACTTTTCGCATCAGCGGGTCCGCAGGAGCGAGTGTATAACCGCAGAAGCGGTCTTGGGTGAACCGCAAAAGCGGAGATCCAGTCGCAAAAATGGAGATTGGGCTTTTAAGTGAGCACCGCATAAGCGGATTATTGGCCGCAGAAGCGGTCCCGCATAATCGGAAGCGGGACCGCATAAGCGAAAGTTGTTGTGGACAAAAGGGTTTTAAATGTCATATTTCATCCGCGAGCAAGAGGTAGCTCCCACCATTTTGAACGACTTGGAGAGCTTTGGGCGAGAATTTTCAAGGGTTTTGACTGAGAATCGATTGGAGGTAAGTTCCTTGGCCTAATTATTCGAGTTTATAATAGATTTATCATGGAAATTGGTTGAAATTCATTAAAAAGGGGTAAAGTTAGGGCTTGGGTTTTGATATTTCAAATTGGGATTTGATAGGTCATTTGAGATCGGATTTGGGAGTTCTTGCTATGTATGGACTCGTGGCGAGACGAAAAATACGGTAATGTAAGTTTTGTAATTTTTTGAGAAGCAGGCTCGGGGCTCGGGTTTTGCTAGTTTCAAGATTTTTGCTATTTCTCGATTGTTTTCGATTAGGTATTGTTCCATTGGCATCTTGTAATGTATTCGCTCTGATTTTGGTTAGATTTGACGCGCGTGGAGGCAGAATTGAGGGGCAAAGGCGTCGCGGGCTAGAAATTTTACCGGTTCGAGGTGAGTAATACTTGTAAATGATATCCTGAGGGTTTGAAACCCCGGATTTGCACATTATAGTGTTGTATTGAGGTGACTTGCACGCCGGATAGCAAGCGTGGGGTAGAGCACCGTTGGGGATTGTGACTTGGTCCGTCCCGATTGATAAAATTACTATGTATTTGGCTAAAGCTACTTGTTATCATCATGATTTAGACTGATTGCCATGTTTGGGCTTCGTGCCAGCTATGTGAATCCTTCAGGGATTGATATTGATGTTTTCGCATTATTTTTGCATACTATTTGATCTCGGTCTAGGGTTTTAATGCGGTTTTGCAAATTTGGCCATTTTTCATGTTTTGAAAACTTAAATGATATCTTAATAACGTTTTGAACTGAGAACTGTTATTTGAATATTGCCCCAGTGGCTTATGTGCATTTATGGATTGAGCATGGATCAGATTGCGCATAGCAGCAGTGTTATATGTGCATTTCTGGAATGAGGATGGATGGGGATGTGTGCCGCAGCGGTGTGATATTGATATTGCGCTTGGGCTGTAGAAGCCCCTTCGGAGTCTGAACCCTTACAGTGAGCGCGGGTACCCAAATGGATCGGGTTGTGCGCCGCAGCGGTCATATGCATTGCATTGCATTCATGCATTGGTTCTTGTTTGTACTACGTGTCATGACATTGAGCACTCGCATTTCATTGGCATCCATGCTACTTCTTGCACCGTTGACCAGATACCCTGGTGTTATTTGTTGGTGGAGTGTTGTGCCCGAAGGGCTGACTTGTGTGCTGACTTGTGTGCTGACTTGCACTATCTATTTTGCATTCATTTGCTTAATTGTCGGAAGAGGATATTTTCAAAAGAGGTTTTTAACTGAACCAGATATTTCTAAAGAATTTTCACGGTTTTACTATTTTCTCAAATGGTTGTACTGTCCTATATAACATGATGGAGTGCTCTTACGTGATTTCTTTCCGCTCAGTTATTATTTACTCTTATTACTCATTGAGTTGGAGTACTCACTTTACTCCCTGCACCTCGCGTGCAGTTACAGGTATTGTTCACCCGGAAGCGGGTTAATAGTTGATCGAAGGTATTACTACTGTAGTTCAGCAAGGTGACCGCCAGCGTTCGCGGCACCGGACTTCATCTTTTGATTCCAAATTTTATTCTGTATATTATTATTGACCCAGCAGTTGTGTTCATTCTTCTTTAGATGCTCGTGACTTGTGACACTCCGGTCGGGTCGTGTTAGGTTGTAATTAACCACTTTTAATGCCATTAAGTTGTATTTTCTATTCATTTATGTTGTAAAAATTGTTAAAGAGACGATTTGGGTTAGTTGGCTGACCTTATCTTCACGAGAGGCGCCATCACGACCGGGTTTAAAAATTGGGTCGTGACATAATAAATAGGTCATGTACCAAAAAATAGTAAGATACAACATTTACACTAGCTATCTTAGACAAAAATCTTATAAGACTAGTTTCACAAAGATATTAGTAAGGCAAGACTCAATTACCTCCTAACCTACAACCTTAATACTCGACCTCCGCAACTTCCTATCAAGTGTTATGTTCTCGAAAATCTGAAGCCTCCCCATATCATGTGTAATCACCTCTCCCCAATATTTTTCAGGCTGCCCTCTACCTCTTCTCGTTGCCTCCACAACTAGCCGCTCACACATCCTTATCGTAGCATTTGGGCTTCTCCTCTGAACATGCCCGAACCATATGAGTATCGCTTCCCGCATCTTATCATATACGTGCACCTTCTCCTGAATATCATTATTCCTAATTTTATCCATCCCAGTGTGCTCGCACATCCACCTCGACATTCTCATTTCTGCTATTATTATCTTCTGGGCATGTGAGTTCTTAACATGCCAACACTCAGCCCCATACACCATCGTCGGTCTAAAAACTGCTTCATAGAACATACCTTTGAGAACCGGTGGCATTCTTTTATCACACAGGACTCCAGAAGCTAACCTCCACTTTATTCATCCTACTCGAATACAATATGTGGCATCCACGTCGATCTCCCCTCCCCTAGATAACCGACCCAATGTACTTGAAGTTGCCCCGATATTCACTATAACAACAACACAAACCCATTATATATTCATAAATGGGATATATGGAGGGTAGTGTGTACGCAAACCTTACCTACCTTATAGAGGTAGGGAGGCTACATCCGACAGACTTTCGGTTCAAGGAAAAATAGAGATAAAGCAATAAATAGCAAATAATAGTAACAACAACGTATTATCATAACTGCGCGAATGCCACAACATGTAATAATAAATAACTATGAATAGAATAATACAAAAATAGTCCTATTACTGGTAAGCCTATGAGGAAGACACTACTATCTATCAACCTACAATCATAATCCTCGATCTTCACACCTTTCTATCCTTGGTCATATCCTCGGTAAGCTGGAGTAATAACACACTTGGCTAACTACCTCTTTCCAATACTTTTTAGGCCTACCCCTTCCCTTCCTCGGATCGGTATAGACAACCCCTCACACCTCCTGACAGAAGCATATACATCCATCATCTTTACATTCCCGAACCATCTCAATCTCGACTCATGCAACTTGTCCTCCACACATGTCACTCTTACCTTGTCACTAATAACTTCATTCTTAATTTTGTCCTTACTGGTATGTCCACGCATCCATCTCAACATACTCATTTTAGCTACTTTCATCTTCTGGATATGGGACTTATTAACAGGCCAGCACTCATCCCCATACAACATAGTCAATCTAACCATTACTATGTATAACTTGACCTTAAGTTAAGGTGGCACATTCTCATCACACAAAACCTCTAAGGTGAGCCTCCATCTCATCCACTCCGCTTTAATACAATGAGTAACATCCTCGTAAATTTCTCTACTGCCTTGAATAATAGACCAAAATACTTGAGACTATCCCTCTTGGGGACGACTTGAATACATCATTACATCCACTCCTTCTTCATGTATCCCATACCGAACTTGCACTCCAAGTACTCAATTTGACCTATTCAATTTGAAACTCTTAGACTCAATCGTTTGTCAACATCCAACCTAGTGTTAACTCTATCTCGCGTCTCATCAATCATGACTTTGTCATTTAGAACATAGCATACATTATGGCACCTCCCTTTGTATGTGTCGTGTCAGCACCTCTAAAGCTAAGGCAAACAAAGATGGGCTAAGAGCCGATCCTTTATGCAACTCTATCTCCACTGGGAAATGATCTAAGTCTCATTTATTAGTCTTCACCAAAGTCTTCGTTCCTTCGTACATGTCCTTAATCACCTTAATGCACGCCATAAGGACATTGCTAACCTCAATACATCTCGATAGGACCTCTCTCCTGACTTTATCATATGCCTTCTCTAGGTTTATGAATAAAATATGTAAGTTCTTCTTCCTCATCCTATGCTGCTCCGCTAATCTCCTTACAAGGTGAATGGCTTCGATAGTATACCCTTCCAGCATAAATCCGAACTGGTTCTTATAAATAATAACACTACTTCACACCCTCCCCTCCACCACCATCTCCCAGATTTTTACAGTATGACTCAGCAACTTGATACCCCTATAGCTATTGCAGTACTAGATATCACCTTTGTTTCATCCCAATATTCACTACTATATAAAATAGTCGGTCTTATCATTGTTCCATAAAACTTACCTTTCACTTTGATAAGCATTTTTCTATCACATAACACCCAGTAGCATTTTTTCATTTCAAACATCTAATTATAATCATATGAGTAATATCTCCATCTATTATTCCATTCTCTTTAAACAACGATTTTAGATATCTAAATTATTTGCATTTTAACACTGCAAATTTTTGTCTCACCTCAATTTTGCTCTTTTCATGTTGACTAAACTTGCAGTGCGTGCATGTACCCAATCTTACTTTGCTTAACTTTAAACTATTACTCTTTGAGGTGTATCTTCATAACTCAAGCTTGTGCTTGACACATTCGTTAGTTTTGTCAATTAGCACAACATCATTAGCAAGTAACACACACCATTGTACATCATCTTATATTGCGTTATTAGCTTATCGATAACTAGGGTAAATAAGTAGGAGCTCAATTCAGAACCCTAGTGTAAACTCACTGCTATGAAAAGCTCTTTTATACCTCCTATTACTATTTTAACTGTAGGGAAAGCTCATTCATATATATTCTTTATGGCATTTATATACTACTTAATATGAATTTTTTTCTTTTTCGTCAGCCATCAAAGGATCTTATGTGGTACTCTATCACATGCTTTCTTTATGTCAATAAACACCATGCGTAGATCTTTCTTTCTTTCACGATAAATTCTCATCAAACTTTTTAGCAATAATATAGCATTTCTTTTAGATATACCAGGCATAAGTCCAATACGGCTGTATGACACTCTTGTCATGTTCCTAGGTTTATGTTCTATCACTCTTTAATAGAGTTTCATCATATGACTTATGACTTTAATGCAATGATAGTTCGTATAATTTTGAATATCTCTTTTGTTCTTATAGTTGGAATCATGGTACTCTTCCTCCATTTTTCAGACATCTTACCAATTCTCAATATGGTATCAAATAACATGGTGAGTCATACCATTCCAACCTCCTCATAAACTTTCAGACCTCTATGTAAATACTATCTAGACCACAAGTTTTTCTAATCTTCATATTTTCATGGCATATTTTACCTCTATCGACTTAATTCTACGGGTAAAGCTAAATTTTCTATACTACAAAGACGCCTGAAGGTCTAAAATATTATTCTGCTGGTTTGAGTTGAACAATTGATCAAAGTATTCTCTACATCCTCATTTATCTTCTTATCTCATGTCAATACTTATTGAGAAACATCTCTAATGCACTATTGCACTTCACCCCATTTAAGTCCTTACCTTTCTTCTCCCTTAGCCATGCTAGTTTGAACATATATATATTTTTGTTACATTTTCTTGTCTCTAGCTTTTGGTATAAGCCATCTAAAGCTTCCCTTAGGTTCTACTAATAGCTTTCCTAGCTTCTTTATTAGCTTTCTAGTATTCATCAAAACATTCAAATGATACAGATTCCTTTTCCAAGATCTTCTTCCAAAGTACTTTGAGAATTTCAAGGTAAGGTTAATATTTAAAATAAGAGTTTATTCCAATTTATATAGTGTAAACTAAGCACATGTGTTATACTATACCCTATATATCTCTTTTCTTGTCCAATGTACCAAACATCCACAATAAAAATATAATTATTGAGTTACGTATTATAATTCCGTCAGCAATAATGTTATCAGTTTAACTTTGGACAAGGATAAGAAGATAGTGGTGCCAATAAAATTAATGCGTGTAAATACATTTTTTTTGGTAAAATACATAAGTACCCACCTAACCTATGGTCCAAATGCCTCTTACACACTCTCAGTGGACGAAAATAATATTACACACACAACCTTTTTATATTGTAGCTAGTACACACTATTTTTTTCTTGACCATCTATTCAAAATACGTGCGAGGTCACACGCCAATAAAATCGTGACACGTGTCCTAACTCAAGAAAAAAATTACTAAATTTACACCAATTGATAATATTTAAAGAAAACAAACAAAAAGAAACAAAGCCCCCTCCCCCATGTTTCTCATCTTCTTCTGACCCCATACCCGTCTCCTCCTCTAAACTCTGACAGCCATGAAAAATCCCAATTAGAACAAAATATTAACATGAATTTTCACCATTTTTTAGTCTATAAAATTTTCACCATTTTTTTAGTTTCTAGGTTTTGTTTGTGTTGTTTGTTGTGGAATCACCATTGTTACCGATGAGTTTGCCATTGTAACAATGGCCGAAATTACCTTTTTTAACCAAACGAGATCAGATTTGAACGAAGAACACCAGCTTGTCGAAAGATCTGATAGCTTTATCCACGCGAAGAAGATCTGAGCTCGACGACCATGAACTGACAGTGGAACTAATGACCCGACAATGAAATTCTCGTCTTGTTGCTTGAGGTCGTTGCCAGTATTAGGAGTTATGGTTGACATCTTCTTAAAGGAGATGCAAGAGGGAGGAGATGAGGAGGCTGCAGTTGTCAACGGATTATGGGGACGATAAGGGCTTGAAACGGGGAAGAAGAGCCTGGATATCTTTTTCTTTTCATTTAATTATTAAGTTAACAAAAATAAGGGACAAATAATATTTATACACGTGTGCTTATATTAGGACTCGAACAGATAATGCATTGGCTTAACACACTCATTTTTTTTTGTTAAACACTCCGCAAGTAGTGTGTATTAGGCACAATTTTAAATTTTTTATTTTTTTTTTGGGACAAATTTAAAGAGAAACATATATACTTTTCCTAATTTTAAGGTTAGCACTTCTACCCCCTCAAATTTACACTATTATCAAAATAGGCTCAAGCGCCTCCATCAACTTGGATCCCCAAGAAAGCGGCACCTCCTTGGCGAATCCTACCCTTTCACCAAAACCACCAAATGAACCCTTCCCTTCGCCGGAGCAGGCCATTCTCCGGTCACATTTGCCGTCGAACTATATCCACATCACCTAACAACCAAGAAAACGAACAAAACTTCATTTCAACTCTAAACGAAATCGTTCGGAGCAGACGGAGCTGGAAAATTGCATTAAACAGCTCCATTTCCACAAAACTAAAACCCCATCACGTCGAGCAAATTCTCCTTTTTACCCTTGATGATTCAAGGTTGGCTTTACGCTTCTTCAATTTTCTTGGCCTTCACAAAAACTTTCACCATTCAAATGCATCTTTTTGTATTTTAATACATTCTTTAGTTCAGTCCAATCTTTATTGGCCTGCCACTTCACTTTTACAGACCCTTTTGCAAAGAAAACAAAACCCAAGTTTTGTTTTTGATAATTTATTAGATACTTATAAAAGATTCAATTTTTATCCCTCTTTGGGGTTTGATTTTTTGACCCAATGTTATGTTCAGGATAAGAGAGTAATTGATTCTGTTTTAATTGTTAGGCTTATGATGGATAATTCATTAGTTCCAGAATTAAGGACTTTAAGCACAGTGTTAAATAGGTTGATTAGAATTAGACGGTTCGATTTGGTTTTGCAGTTGTTTGATAAAGCAGTGACTTTAGGTATTGAGCTTGATGAGTATGTTTATACAGCTGTGCTTAAGAGTTTATGTGAGTTGAAAGATTTTGAAAAGGCTAAGGGAATGATGAATTGGGTTGAGGGAAATGGGAGTAAATTGAGTATTATCTTGTACAATATATTGATTCATGGGCTTTGTAAGGGTGGGAGAGTTTGGGAGGCCGTTGAAATTAAGAATTCGTTGGGTTGTAAAGGGTTGAATGCTGATGTCGTCACGTATTGCTCTTTGATTTTGGGGCTGTGTAAAGTGAATGAATTTCAGCTTGGTCGAAGCTTAGTGGATGAGATGTTGGGGTCTGGTTTGGTTCCGCGTGAGGCTGTAGTGTCAAGTGTTGTTGACGGATTGAGGAGAGGGGGTGACTGTATAGCTGCATATAGATTGGTTGATATGGTAGAAAAAGTTGGAGTTGTGCCGAATTTATTTGTTTATAATGCATTGCTTAATTCGCTGTGTAAAGATGGGAAGTTTGATGAAGCAGAGTCGCTTTTTGGTAGAATAGAGGATAAAGGGCTGTGCCCGAATAGTGTAACTTATTCCATCATGATTGACTCTTTCTGCAAACGAGGGAAATTGGATGCTGCACTTAGTCTGTATAATAGAATGCTTGATAATGAGGTAGAACTAACCGTATACCCTTACAATTCCCTCATTAATGGCCATTGCAAGGCTGGAAAGTGTAGTGCTGCAGAATCTATCTTAAATGAGATGATTGATAAAGGATTGACCCCAACTGTTGTAACCTATACATCATTGATAGATGGATACTGCAAGGAAAGAGAAGTGCACAAGGCCTTTAGGCTTTACCACGAGATGACAGGCAAAGGAATCTCACCTAATACTTTCACTTTCACTGCACTTATCTCTGGTTTTTGTTGTGCAAGCATGATGACAGAAGCAAGCAAGTTGTTTGATGAGATGGTGAAAATGAGTATAACTCCTAACGAGATCACTTATAATGTATTAATTGAAGGGCATTGTAAAGATGGGAACCTTGTAAGGGCTTTTGAATTGTTTGATGAAATGGTGGAGAAGGGTCTTGTTCCTGACACCTACACCTACAGATCTTTGATAACTGGACTTTGTGCAAAAGGTCGAGTATCTGAAGCAAAAGAATTTGTTGATGACCTTCAAAAACAAAGTCATTATCTGAATGAGATGTGTTTCTCTGCTCTTTTGCATGGTTATTGCAAGGAAGGAAGACTAAAGGATGCATTAACCACTACAGATGAGATGGCAGAAAAGGGAATAAACATGGACCTTGTGTGCTACGGTGTACTTATTTGTGGAACTCTAAAGCATTATGACATGAGATATTTATTAAAGATTTTGAAGGAGATGCACGACCGAGGAATGAAACCAGATGAAGTAATATACACTAGCATGCTCGATGCATATGGAAAATTTGGAGATCTTAAAAAGGCTTCTAGATGCTGGGATATAATGGTCAGTGAAGGATGCATCCCAAATATTGTGTCGTATACTGTGATGATAAATAGCTTGTGCAAGGCTGGATTAGTTGATAAAGCAGAGAGTTTCTACAAAGAAATGTTAGCTCAGGGATTGATACCTAATCAATTCACATATAGTTGTTTCCTCAATCATCTTGCAGGTGAAGGGTACATGGTAGAAGCTAAACAGCTTCATGATGCAATGCTTAAAGCATATCTTGCAAACACTGTGACATACAATATTATTATACGGGGTTTATGCAGATTGGACCAAATTCAAGAAGCAATCGATCTTTTGCTTGAAATGAAAAATAATGGTATTTCCCCAGATTGCATAAGTTACTCAACAATCATTTATGAATTTTGTAGGAGGGGTGATCTGTCGGGAGCAACATGCCTATGGGAATCTATGTTGACTAATGGTCTGAAGCCTGATACGGTGGCTTATAACCTTTTGATTTATGGTTGCTGCATCGCTGGAGAAATGTCGAAAGCTTTTGAATTGCGTGATGAGATGATAAGAAGTGGTCTGAAGGTGTCTCATGCCACATTTGCTTCTTTAGTCAATGAAACCTGAAAAATGAGCTCCCCACATCTGCTAGAATCAGTTACTACAATTCAGTATTGACTATCAAAATTCTGGATACTTTGTACAGGACGTGATCATGTCAACCATAATTCTTTACACTAAAATGCCGCATCCATGAATGGTTCAAGGCCCCACCTTTTTATCTGAGGACCATGAACTATGAGTTGGGCATCTTGAGAACTTCGAGGGAGGTAGTTTAACACTTACTTTTTCTTATCTTTTTCCTGTATATTAATTCATACAGAGTAACATAGGATGTTTTGAGGGGAAACCTAACAATTGGTCAAGGTTTAGATAATGAATACCCACAGTTGTGCTGCTTATATCATATTTGAGTCAGAAATGGCCCTACTTCCTGTTGCTTGCAGTTATAACACAACCTTTGTTTTCTACTCAAATTAGGTTTTTCATTCATCTTCAACTGAACTTCATAACTGGACTCCTTTTTTCCCTTTTATCTTATGGATCGAAGTGTTTTGTAATATTAGAGGATCTCTGAGTTACTTGGAGATATGCTACAAAAATAATTGGCAAGATTTACCTTTTACAATTTCGTTTAATGCATTGTTTGAACTGATTCATAAACGTTTCACGAGAGGCAATGCATGTATGATTCTGAGTGTTTGTATTTTCTAGAACAACCATAATTCCCATGACTGTTTTCACTAATATTACCCGATAATGTACTTCAAATTTTATATTGGCAGAACTTTATTCACACAGGAAAAATTAATATGCTGTTGATTTGGAAGTTCACACCTTCTGTTAATTTATAGAGGTGTAGAAGCTACTTTTGTTCCTTAAAACTGTTAGTAGACTAGTTCACAGTATCACCGAAGCTGTTACTTCGTTCCAATTGGCATTCTGCTACATCTTGCAAAATGCAAGCACTGGCTATTCATTTGTTCCTTAATATTTAGCTTGGACTACTGTAAAATTTGGTCGAATCTGGTAACTGTTCAAACATGTCCAGGTAGGACACACGCAGCGTAGGGTCTTCATGTTATGTGCTAATTAAAGTGAATAACATCACATGTCTTGAGCTTATCTGAGTGTGTATATATATAGATATACAAAAGGATATAGAACCAGCTTGTGTGAGATGTGATTGGAGTAACGAGTTTTTAGTTTTTTTCCCCTTATCATGAGTTTACAAATTGGTGGTGTACCTTAAGCATTTATTTGTGCTTCCTTTATCTAACCTACCCTCTTATGTTGTTTTTCGTTATTGGCAGACCCATGTACCAAAGATGGTACAACTGTCATAAGTCAGAAGAGGTATATGTCATAGGACTCCTGCAGCAACTGTTTCTACTCTATGAAGTTTCTCACTTTGGTAAGGATCAATAGCTTTTGTTAGTTTTGCTTTCCTTGCATGTCTTCGTTTTTTCGTGTGCAGTGCTGTAGTCCATTCTTGTGCGCTTTCTTTAACTCATTCATGTCTGCATCTCAATTGAATTAATATTGTGTTCTTTTTTGTTTCAGTTTTGCACTGGGCAGTCAAGCATGCTTAATTATCCTTTTGAATTTTAAGGTCATTCTTTTCCTAGCAATCTAGCATATCATGCACGTATTTAACATTGGTTTTGTTCCAGTTCTTTGATAGGTACTTTTGATCAGATTGTCTGATAAAAGCATTAGATGTGGGCAAAACTATGAGAACTATTAGCTAAAGTTTTAACCTGAAAATTGTTAGGTGGTTTACGTTTCAAGTGTATAATCGGAGCTTCCACAGTAGCAGTATTTCACATTCTGCTATGAAAGCTCCAAGTAGCATTGCTACCATAGATCGCATATTAGTTCTACCCTTATTGCTTGCAATTTAGGTAGACTATAATGGAATGTATTCCATTCCAACACATTTTGTCCAAGACTAAAGAATATTAAGCTCATTTCTTTGGTTTACCTGCATCATTTGTCTGCTTAGTACTTAAACCAATTATGCTTTTGCTGTTTTATTAGAGAGTGCTCCGGAGCTGTCTATTTATGATGTCAGTTGCATGCCCAACCTCCTTTTCGCATTAGGTTCTATTGCTTCTTTCCTACTGAAATTGCTGTAGCGCAAGGTACTGTATGGGAAAGCTATATTCTCAAGGAGACCTACTGCCTCAACGATGGCAATACACGGCATGTTGACTCGATGGATCCAAGTTGTGGCAGAAAGGATCTCTAATCAATCAATCAACTCACAGTCTCAAATAAGTTGAGACCTATGCAATTCTTTGGTTTCATTCCATTCTATTCAGGTCAATTTACACTCAGATGACAATGTGATGGAACGTCTTTCTCATTAACTACACCTATGCCTTAAACTACTTCTATTTTGCTCTGCAGCTCCCTTTACCAAACAGCAGGAAGGCATCAAGTCTGTTGTTGCCATTCTCAGCTTTTTGTTTACAAGTACACGGGAGTCTATGCTGGATTGAATAGAAGGCAACTCTGTATCAAGTATTTTGATTTCATACACCTAACAAGTAATAACCCTAAAATAATGGTTATTGGTCATCATGTAATTATCGAACCCATATATGTATTCTAGGTGGTATATTAGGTGAATATCATTCTCTTGCATTGCTTTAAGTCAGTTTGCTTCAAGTTAATAAATTTTGTTCAGTTCCCAAAATAGTTCGTGGCTGCCGGGTCAATTGTTGAAGCTCCTTCATTTTTATGTTTCTTCTGACACCTCCGGGGGAAACAAATATTATTGGCTTGAGCATAACACACCTATCATGTCAAGGTAATTTCATAAAACATTAAGAAAAACAAGCTAAAGCTAAAAGAACATAAACAGTTTGTGCATTGTAATCACAAAAAGAACAAGGACAAATAATATGTCAGTTCAGTCTAAGATATTTCCAGTAAGCCTCAAGACCCGGAAAAGTTACTCAAGGCGCCAGCACCAAAATCAACAAGACAAAACAAAACAAATGTAAAGATGAACGACTATAAATGATCACAGTGGCTGCCAGTCAGCATCTCCATAAATCAAAGATACAGAAGTTGCAATCAGGTCAGCTATGAACAGAAACATACAAACCAAAGAACAACCCCAGGATTGTTAATTGTTACCAGCTCCAAACCAAAGAACAAGTTTCACACGACAAAAACGAAAATAAGAACAAAACCACATGACATTTCTAAGGACGACTTCACTGTTAAACTTGATAACAAACATCATATTTCCCTCTCGTCCGGACGGACTATTAACATTTATCTTGAGCAAAGCAAAGAGCACATCCGTTGCTGTACTAGAGGATTTTATTTAAGTGGTGCGGCTTTTGAACACATCCAGCCCCATCTCAGTTGGGTCAGTTGCCTGCAGCTCAACCTGAATTCCATCCAGTTCCCTCTTGAATCTATCCTTGGAACTAGCATAGATCATTTTGCTTCTAACCTTCGCAGTATCAGGGGACCTAAACATGCTCAAATATGAACAGTTAGAGAATGCATTCACAGACATGCAATATAATAAGCAAACTCTGACTATATTTAAGAACAAAGGTACTACCATGCAATAAAGAAAATCTTGCTCTTCTGGCAACCCTCCTCTGTCACAAAGTCAAAATCAAACACTGTATATCGACACTCATCTGCAGGTAGACTAGCAGCAAAGTCCTCATAACTCTCAGCAGGTTCACCGAGCTTTTCCACAATAACCTGCTTTTGCTTCTCCTCGATTTTGAATACTATGAAACGATAAGTCCTCTTAGCTTTCAATTCCAGAAACTTCAGCTTGCAATCGTCATGCACAGCCATGCCTGATGCCGCATTAGCCTGTGCAGAATTCCAAGGTGAATAATAGAAATTTTAATCATTGTAATACGAAAACCAGAGGAACAAAGTATTTCCACAGCCACTCAAAATGAACATACAACCTAATGCATGTCCACATGTTACCAACCTGCTACTCATGAAAATAAACTTTTGTATTCACCATGCTACTTAACATACAACATATAACCTATGCATGTCTACGTGTTCCCCAACTTCTACTCATGAACATAATCGACTCTTGGTTTTCGCCCATGCTATTTACATACAACATTTAACCTCCCACCTTTAGCTAATTACAAAAATGAACCCATTGCTTTGTCAAAGAAGCCATTTGTAGATTTAGTGTAGATCCGGTCAAGGGAGAAGAGTGGTGTGGTAAAGAGGAGAGACCAACAAGCTCCAAAGTGTAGAATATTTTTACAACACAATGCTGATTACTAATAATTCCATCAGATCAACATAAGATCTCCACCAGATGCAAAAACAAAAGTAAATTTGCTGATCTACTAGGAAAGACTATAAAGAACAAATACAACTGAAAGTTATCAGGCAATAACAAAACTAGTGAAGTGTATCACAAACCAATGCAGGGCTAAATTTCAACTTTTACTGATAAGCATCTGCTTAAAAAGAATTTTTTCGAAAATGGAAAAAAGAGAATACATGTTCCACTAAGAAATCTTTTTTATCCTACATTCAATCATGAGCAACTTTTAGCTCTGTGGCAGCATCACCAGCAGAACATCCCCACTCAATTATGCGCTATGCTTGTAAAGACCAAATTTTCCAACTACAATCAGCTTATTTCTGCCTTAAAATTATCCAGATTCCACAATGCACCTCATAACTAATTGAGGATATGCAACAAAAAAAAAACAAGAAATTCCAAGACCCTAAAGTAAGTGCCAGTAACTGAACAGCCTGTAAAGTTCCCTGAATAAATAACCCTTGAGGCAAATCACATCAACACTCAACTTACCCTGATTTTTAAGATTTTCCATTAAACTCATAAAAACCAAAAGAGCATAGATGGACTAGTAAAGATGTTCAATTCAGTTGTGTTCGAGAGTTAATCCAAATTCCTGTAACGCAGAACTGATTAAGGACATAAAACAAATGCAGGTAACCAAACAACAGCTAAACTATCTCTAAATATATAAAACCTTGAAGCAAATCGCATATACATCCATAACAACCATGAATTTTAAATTCTCTTGTAAAACAACTCCTAAACACAGAAAAAACATGGACAACTAGTAAGAGGCCCAATTCAGCCGTTGTGATCGAGAGAGTCCAAATTCAGTTATTACATAACTAATTAACGAGATGTAAAATGACTGGAATTTCGAGGACCATATAGTAAATTCAGGTAATTGAAATGACTACCATCTACATCCAATTAACCCTGAATTTTAAGTTTTCTTGTAAGAAGCAACTCCTAAATACCAAAATTCATGGATCGAACAAGTGACGGAGCCAAAATTTTAACTAGGGGATACAAAAAAATACAAACTTAGCTAAGTGAGTGAAAACACTTAGCTATCAATGGGATTCAGTTGGAACCCACTTCAACGCACTTAGCTACATTGTTTAAGCCATAAGTTAGGAGCTCTAGCTTTTGGCTTGTTTTTGTCATTTTAGCTTAAAAATGAGTGTTTAAAAGCACTTTTTTTTACTCTATCCAAACAATACAAAATGACTTAAAAAGTTATTTTGGCTTAAAAGCACTAAAAATAAGCCAATCCAAACGGGCTCTTAGGGATGATGCAAATTCCATGTTAAACATAACTGATTACCGAGATGCAAAAATAACTAGTAGAATTTTGAGGACGTAAAGTAAATGCAGGTAGCTGAACAACATCAAATGTACTCCTAAATAGATAAAAACCTTAAACCGAATCACGTCAGCATCCAAAAACTCTAAACTTTAAGATTTTCTTTGAAAACAATTCCTCTACATCGAAAAATCATGGATCGAATTAGTAAAGAGATTCAATTCAGACGAAACCGATAGATCAAGGTCAAAATAACAGCAAAATCAGATCCATTAACTAAAAAGCAGAACCTAGGGTTCCTCCAATGCAAAGAGATAACAGATCAAAATCAAAAACTTAAAACACAGTTCATAAAGTAAAAAAACTGAAAACACAAAAGCAAGAGTTCAGAAAGAACAAAAAACAGAAAAAATTGCGTGGCCGAAATGTAAGGATGACTTACCATGGCTACTGGAGATTATCGGAGAAATTTGAAAGGATCTGGAGAGAAAATCTAGAACAGTGCAGATATTTTTGTACTCCTATATATATGTAGAGAGAGAATGTGTATGTGTAGAGAGAGAAAGTGGAGACTAGAAGAGACTTGTTCCAAAGATAACAAAGCAAAATGTCTGGGAATTCAGAATTCAGTCCCTCGGTATTCGGTGACTACCACCCACCCACTCCCCTCATGTCCCACCGCACCCTCCGCTTTGCATATAATGATGGCGCTCATACTTCAAAAGGAAGTTGTACGCCAGTTACATGTTGCCACGTAGCAAGTATCTAATGCCTAACGTGCAACCTCCCTTTTTTTAGCAAAACTTTCGGGAGAAATTCATAAATAGTCAGATTTACCCCCGGTCGTTGAAAAATAGCCAAGTTTCAAAAGTCATCGAAATTTAGCCACTTTAAATCTGAGCGAAAACACTGTTCAAAATCCGGAAAAATACGCCTGCAAATTTTACGGGAGTTTCAGCATAAGTATGTTTGAACTCCCGTAAATTTTACGGGAGTTCCAGGATAGCTATGCTGGAACTCCTGCAAATTTTACGGGAGTTCAAGCATAATTATACTGGAAATCCCGTAAATTTTATGGGAGTTCCAGCAAGTATAATTGTCCAGTATAATATACTGAATTTTGGAGCACTGGTGCTCCAGTCTCCCGCAAATTTTACAGGAGTTAGCAAAGTATACCGGTCCAGCATAATATGCTGGAGTTCGTACACAAATGCACCAGAACTCCCGTATATTATACTGGACCGGTCCTTGTTGTTGACTTGGTAAACGCTGGCTATTTTTCATTTACCAGTGTGAAAAATGGCTATACCATGGTATTTTAACAAAACTTTCGCTTAGTACTCAATTTGGCACCCATACTTGCATAATTGTCCAACATCGGTCTTATAATTTCACCAGTTTCCAAATAGACACCTAAACTTGACTTTGTGTATTTCTCATTTGTCTTTGTCATGACCCAACCTGTACGGATTTGTCTTTTTGTGTTACGTCATCTCGAGCCCTAAAAAGACGCGTACCTGGTGAATTTGTACCATTTTTTATAAACCTCTTCACTTTCCTCTTTCATTCCGATGTGGAATTCGCCTAATATGATATGTGCACCACTTCTCCAGAAGTTTACCACACTATAAGCATGTCAGTCCTGCTTGACCCGCCTTCATCAGCCCGGGCATCACATTCAACCCCCCACCCTCCCCTGATTTGGCGTCCTTGCTCAGGTTTGTCCCACCATCGTACTGAGGGAGATTCGGCTCTGATACCATTTTGTCACAACCTAAGCCTGTAGCACATATTGTTCACTTTGGGCCTAAGCCTATACGGATTTGTCTTTTTGGGTTATGCCACCTCGTGCCCTAAAATCACGCATAGTATTTGAACTTGTGTCATGCCTTATAAAGTTCTTCTTTTAATCAATACACCGTCAATGGCGCCAAATTAAACATAATCGATTGGAGTCCCCCTCTTTTAATCAATACACCGACATACCCTTCCCCACTTTTTCGTCTCTTTTCCTCTCTTTAACCATCCCTCCCCTCTTAAACCTAGGTTTAGGAATGGCTGATTAACTGGTCA
>MU759776.1:6463-40406 GCA_026770625.1 Nicotiana glauca | reverse complement strand
CCCCCCCCCCCCCCTCTTGTAATGAAAAGTTGATCGAGATTCGTCAAAGCTTTCGATTTCAGTCACGTTAGTCTCTGATGGTTAGTTTGTTTATTTTGATGCCGTTTTCATATTTCTCTTCTAATTTGTTGTGAAATAATGTGGGTAATGTTTGATAGTGAAAGCTATCTATGTCTGCATGCATAAATATATTTGGGATTTTATATTACGGTTAAAAATTTAGGGTTTTTGTTTTTTTCATGACTGATCTGGCATTTGGGGTTAAAAAATTAGGGCTTTTGTCTGCATGCACAAATGATGGGATTTTATATTAGGGTTTTGGGGAAAACAGTCGTATGTTCACTTTATTTTAGGGGTTTGTCTTTTTCATGACTGATCTGCCATTTAGGGTTAAAAAATTAGGCCTTTTTTTAATATCAAAATATTCTTGTCTCCCATTTTGTTAAAGTTTATGTGTTTTTAGGGTTAAAGTGTATATTACTCGTCCCCCATTTTTTATAGGTTTCAATGGCTGTCTATATGAAATTACAGTTTCATCATCTAGGATGGTTAGTGGCTGACCCAATTATGAGGTATGTAAATGGTCAAACTTGGCCAGTTGTTCTTCAAGCTGACATTAATGAATTACATATAATTCAATTTCATGATTGGGCTAAGGATACAGGGTACTTAACAATAGATAAATATGCATGTAAAATTAACCAAAAAGGAAAATTTAGATTTCTGAAATACGATGCTGATGTGTTAGCTAGCTTTCTGTCAAGACCTTAAGGATGAGGATTTTATTGATGTGTATATATGTCACACAATTAATACACCATGTATTGATTTGGACCTAGATGAAATGTTATGTAGTGGTTAAATGTGGACCCCATTTATGTTCAGCAATATGTGCAAACAAGTAATATTAATGCTAGCACAGCACACTCACCTAACAATGATATAAATAGGGGTGATAACACTCATGGGAAGGGTAAAGAGAGGGCTGCTGAAAGTTCTGAAAGTTCTTCTGAAACTGACTTCTATACCTTTCATTTAGCAACTGAGTCTGAGGGCGATGCTGAGGGTGATGAGCTAAGTAGTGAGAGTGATAAAGATTACGAGGCTTTTTCTGTAGATGATACAAATGAGTCATTATATGGTTCTGACGAGGATATTGTTGGAGAGACAGCTGACCTAGAACCTGAAGTTGTTGCTGCTAGACAGGCTAAAGTGAATGCAAAAAGTAGTAAATTAAGATCTTCTGAAGTTAATACTGATGAGATACCTAGTGGACCTGTAGGTATAGACCCTGGTTTTGAAGACATGTATAAAGATAGGGGATCCAAATATGCTGGAAAGTTGGGAGGGGATGAGCAATATCTGGACAGTTCAGATCCAGGTAGTGAGGATACAAATGATGAAGAAGATGGGGTGCATAACCCTCAACCAAGAAGATACAGCAGTAGGGTATACTTTAATCCTGTTTGTGAGAAAATTTGTTTCCAGTTAGAAATGGTGTTTGAAAATGTGAAACAGTTCAGATCTGTTTTGCAAGATTATGTTGTACAAAGAAGAGTTCAAATTAAGTTGAGGCCTAATGAGCAACATAGAGCTAGGGCAACACGTGTGAACTCAACAAGATGTAAATGACATATTTTGGGAAGCTTGAAGGGACACACAAGGAATTTTGTTGTCAAGAGCTACTATCCTGATCATAATTATTTTAGAGCAACCAGAAAAATATGGCTAATACAGCATGGGTAGCTAAACATTTCAAGGACAAGATTATCAACCAATCTGACATTAAGCTTAGGCAGTTGTAGGATTTGATTAGGATAAAGTATGGTGTGTATGTGGGAAAATCCATATGTGCTAGGGCTAAACATCAGGTCATGATGTATCTTGGTGATTACAAGCAGGAGTTTGCTAGAATATATGATTATGTTGACCAGTTGAGGTCTACAAATCCTGGCAGCACTGTTGTTGTGAAGACCTCCAAGGAGACAATACCTGGTAAGGAGGTGTTTGTGGGTATTTATACTTGTCTACATGCTTGCAAAGTTGGTTGGTTGGAAGGGAGTAGAAATGTTATTGGATTTGATGGAGCATTTCTGAAGGGTGTGTGTAAGGGTGAGCTACTATCATGCATTGCTAAAGATGGTAACAACCAAATGTACCTCGTTGCCTGGGCAGTGATGGAAAATGAGACAAAGTACACATGGTCATGGTTTTTTAGGTGCATGATGCATGATCTGCAGCTCATTGAATCCCAAGGTGAGGGGCTGACCATCATTTCTGATACGCAGAAGGTATATACTACACCCCTGTTCTTCCTATAATTACTTGTATACTTTATATATGTTTATGATATTTTAATTGTTTTTTCTTGTTGCTCAAGGGACTTGTTGCATCTATTTCTGAGTTGTTACCAAATGCTGAGCACAGAATGTGTGCAAGACACATATGGAGCAACTAGAAATAAAAGTGCAAGTGAGAGGAAAAAAGAAAGAAGTTTTGGGCCTGTGCAAGGGCCTCATTTGAAGCATATTTGAAGGCTAAGATAGATGAGCTGGCAGAATTAGGTGATAGTAAGATCATTGAGGACTTGCTGAGATACCCAAAACAATCTTGGTGTAGAGCATTCTTCAAAGATTTGAGTAAATGTGATTCCGTGGAGAACAACATGTGTGAGACCTTTAATAGTTGGATCTTGTCTGCTAGGCACAAGTCTATCATAACCATGTTAGAAGAGATTAGAGTGGAGGTGATGGAGAGGATGACTAACATGAGAGAATTTGCAACAAGGTGGATTTCTGATATATCTCATATGACAATGGGGTACATAGAGGAACAATCTCAATATGTTGTTAAGCATGAATTTAAATGGAATAGGGATACTACGTATGAGATACAACATGGGATTTACAGACATATTGTTGACTTCTCCAACAATACATGCACATGTAGATCATGACAGCTCAAAGGAATACCATGTTTCCATGCAATATGTGCAATGTTTTTTAAGAAATTTGAGCCTGCTGACTATGTAACCCACTGGTACAAGAAAAAACATACCTAAAGGCTTTTAGTTGTTACATAAAGCCAGTAACCAACATGGAGACGTGGCCATCAACACAGAATCGAAGTGTTGAGCCTCCCGTGATTACTAAGATGCCCGGTAGACCTAAGAAAAATAGAAAAAGAGCTCAAGATGAACCTAAGAAGAAGTTTGGTAAGAGATCAGGGAAAGAGACACCAATGACATGCTCTAATTGTAAGACTGTAGGCCATAACAAAAAGGGGTGTCCTATCCTGGTAATGTAGCCAATTTGTGTCTGATTTTGGAAATTTCTATATCTCATTTTCTATATCTCATTTTTTATTTTGAAAATTTCAGAAAGGACAAGTATCTGGAACATCAGGACGTCAACAAGGCGGTAAGGAAGAAATGCTATATCACAAAGGCAACTTCAACAACAGTTGAGAAGAAGACAAACTCAAGCAAGCCTTAGCCAACCTCAAGCCCATTCTTTATCTCAGCCAAGCCAGTCTCCACGTCCAAACTTGAGCCAATCTTAGCAAAACATCAACCAATCTCAACTTCGAAGATGACTGAATATTTATTTTTGTGATAACTTAAGTCTGTTAGTTACTGTTGCAGGCCAACTCTCCGGTAGAGATGATAGTAGAATCAACACCTTGATTTCGTCATCAATTGTTATATTAACAGAACTCAATTGAGTTAATATTATATTAAACTCGTTGCTATGCTGTGTGACTGATCCACCTTCTATCATTTTTAAGTTGAACAATCGACGCATCAAATAGACTTTATTTAAAGCAGATGACTTCTCGTACATATTTGATAACGTCTTCATCAGGCCTGCAACGGTCTTCTCGTTAATGATGTTAAACGCCACATTTCGTGTTAGTGTCAAACGAATCACACCAAGAGCTTGGCGATCTAATAAATCTCAATCCGCTTTGGCCATAGTCTCCGGTTTCACCTTGGTCAGAGGTAAGTGTAATTTTTTCTGGTACAAATAATCTTCTATTTGCATTTTCAAACTTTAAAATCTTTACCATTAAACTTGTCAATCTTAACTTTCCCTTTTTTCGATGCCATTTTTCACAAAAATAATTCATGCGAATAGTGCTTATGAATAGTAACGATGAGCAGTAGTGTTGCACTATTCTTATGAATAGTACATGCACCAATAATGTACTTTTCTACCAGAAATACACTTCTGTACTCTGATACCAGTTGTTGGGAAGCGAGTCAAGTTAATAGAAGGAAAAGAATATTTAAGAGATAAAGCAATAAATTGCACAAGACAAGACAATGCAAGATTTACGTGGTTCGACAATTTTTGTCTACTTCACGGCCACATAAAAGAATAACTCTTTATTAATTGAGAGAAAAAATAAGTTTTGGGATGTTCTACAAATGAAGATGCAAACCCCTATTTATAGGCATTTGAATGCCCTGCCGAGGTAAGCGCTTACATCATAAGAATACCGATGTAAGCGCTAACGTCATAAGAATGTTGAGGTAAGCGCTTACATCACAAGAATATCGATGTAAGCGCTTACATCATAATTTTTATCTCTTTTTAATTTTTCTTTCTTTTGTTTTGTTTACTTTCACATACAACAATAGGTTTGCTCCTATCACTATAGTGAACCGAACTAGGATTTAATTAGTTGGCGGGCACTTTTCAGCCATCCTATTAGGGCAGCATTTACATTGTAATGGCAAAGTAGTCAATGTTCTAATAAAATTGACGTGTTCGCCCCAAATAAAATACGCTAAAAAGTCTAGTAATCGACACTAGAGTTTGAAACTTTGACAAGTGGAAGTACAATATTCAAAACTCCATGAACGATTCTTGGTTTTTGAACTATTACTAGTGCAAATCCAGAAAAATTTAGGAACAATTTTTTTTTTGTTGAATTCACATAATACTTCAATAATTTTTACCTTTAAATATAAATTCGAGGAAAAAATAATAGTTTGTGAACATTTACTAATGCAATATCCACGAACGATTCATAGCTTTTGAGTTTACGTTATACTTAGTAATTGTTTATATTTAAATATAAAATCCAGAAAAAATTATTGATTTTTGAACCTTTACAAGTGTAAAATCCAAAAAAATCTAAGAATGATTCATGATTTTTAGATTCACATTATACTTCAATAATTGAAAGATACTGCATTTAGGTTATTCAAAGTTTCAAACTCTAGAAACAATTACTAAATTTTGAACTTATAAATATTCAAAGTTCAGTAAATATTTTTAAAATTGTTTAGAGATAAATATTTTATCTAAGAGTTATAATTTCACATTAATGAGTTGCTACTTTACCATGACGGCCATGTTGACAGATCGAAGTGAATTAGAGTATTTGTTTTGTTTAAGCGGGAGAAGGGCCTTTTACTCGTAAATGACTCGCATCTCAAAAAATTCAAATTCACACTCCGTTTCCTATTGGTCTATTTAAAATGACACGGATCGAGACACCTACAATCTCTACCGTAGATCAAATGTCAATCCAACGGCCACAACAACCATCCGAAAAACTAAAAGACAACCAAACATCTCTATAAAAACCATGTGCAATTCAGACCCATTCCACATCTCTCGCTCCAACAATCAAGTTTTCCTTCAAATCATTCATCATCCTGCTCTAAATTCTTATATCTTCAAATGGATACTAGCGGAAAAGCGAAGAAAGGTGCAGCCGGAAGAAGAGCCGGTGGTCCAAAGAAGAAGCCTGTTACCCGGTCCGTGAGAGCCGGTCTTCAGTTCCCGGTCGGTAGAATTGGTCGTTACCTGAAAAAAGGCCGATACGCTCAGCGTGTTGGTACTGGTGCTCCTGTTTACTTGGCTGCTGTGCTTGAATACTTGGCTGCTGAAGTAAATTTCCTTAATCCTTCTATTATTCTTCAATTTTTACCACATCACATTTGCTAATTTAGAGTTCACTTAGGATCTAGGGTTTTATTGTATTCAGGTTATTGTAGAATATGTTGAAATGTTGATATAAGGTTGAATTTACATTGCTGTTGTATAGTTCATGTCTCTGATTTTTCTTTCTTGGGGATATAGGTGTTGGAATTGGCTGGAAATGCGGCACGTGACAACAAGAAGAACAGGATTATTCCAAGGCATGTGCTTTTAGCTGTGAGGAATGATGAAGAGTTAGGGAAGTTGCTTGCTGGTGTGACAATTGCACATGGTGGTGTTCTTCCCAACATTAACCCAATTTTGTTGCCGAAGAAGACCGGAGGTGACAAGGCTGGCAAAGAACCTAAATCTCCCTCCAAAGCTACCAAATCTCCTAAGAAGGCTTAGATTTAGTGGCTGTTATAAGCCTTTTGTTTTTCTATGTTTACTTGGATCTTCACTGTATGTAATTCTGGTTTTAGAATGTGTTTGATTTTCCTGTTGGAATTGCTAGATCTTATTAGGCTGTCCTCTATTATCAATCAATGAAACCCCTTGTTTCGAATTTACAATTTTGTTCCTCCTTGCTTGATTTTTGTGCGTTTGTTTGTTTGTTGCTGTTCTGGTGCTTGAAATTTTGTTTTTTTGGGGGCTCTTTAAAATGTGAATGTTGAAGGAATCATAGCACCATTAAAGTGAAATAGCACTTCCTTTTCTGTTAGCACATTAGTAGATTCTTTCAACAATTGGAAGCTATGTCAAATGTCTTTTTATAAATCAATGACGTAAGATTGTAGAGCTTTGCCCATTCTCTTTATTCCTATTCATTGTTCTAATGTGTTCTCTGGTAGATGAGATAAGAATAATAATCTTCAAATAAAGGTTTGAGATCCATGTTTATTGGTCACTGGTGTCACTCTATAGTTTAATCTGTCTTAGAATTAAAAAAATGGTATTTGTTTACTTATGTTTTTAAATTCAAGTTTATTCTTGTTGGGGCTTATGAAATTGCAAACATAAACGTATATCAACTGTGATTGGACTTGAATTCAAGTAATTCATTTTTTTGTTTGAGAGGAAAGCCTGATAATGATGCGTTTAAGCCTTCAAGGGGCAAGATTGTTCTGGCACTGCTGTTACCACTAGAACCTTAATTATCACTTTGAAAGACTTTCATGAAATGGCACTAGGAGTTTAACAAGGAGGAAAATGCACTCTTGAGATAGCCCTATTACTGTAGCCCTAAGTCTTATAGCAGTGGAATTTGGTAGCATATGGAGTAAATTTGAAACAAACATTGGTTTTTGGTTGGTACTTGGTAGTGTAGAATAGGGGTGGGCATTGGTTCGGTTCGGTTCGGTTCGGTTTTGAACATTATCGGTTTTGCCTATCGGTTTACAAATATCATAACCCGATAACCAAACTGATAAGATATTGGTTATCGGTTAATCGGTTATATATCATTATCGGTTCGGCTATCGGTTTACCCGATAAGATAAAACAACTAAAAAACTTTGTAATATATAAAACAAAGAAATCAAACTACCAGAACGTGTAAACTGTAAACTGCCAACTTTTGTTGTTTCTTAGCAAAAGCACGCTCCCACTTAACGTGTAAAGTAACCAAAATCAAAATTCTGTAAAGCAACAACAAAATTTAGCTAACCAGAAATTTCAGCAGAAGAATCAAACCTGTCTATTACGTGAATAATATGGCATACGAGACTAAAGCAACGGTCTTTAAAATAGCAAATAGATCAGGTATCCTAAGATACTAGAATATATTTATGGTCAAATAGTCATAGGAGGAACGTCGGAGAAAATCATTGGGCTGGGAAGACAGACAATAAAACATTGTTATATACTAAAGTATACAAGTCTAAGAAGACACCACACCACTCCGAAAAATCATAGTAAAAACATCGCAGATTCATAGTTTCACAATCTTCCCCAACAAATCCAATCAAACAATAAATCTAATATACCAAATACTTCAAGACATCGTAGGGTCACATAAATAATTGATAGTCTGATATAAATTACTCGGTAATGTGAAGCTTAGCAAAAATCAAAACAATTAACAAGAAGCAAACAAAAAAATCTTGACCCAAAACTTGCACGATGCAATTGACGAGTGAGGGATTGAGCCGTCGTGACTGGTGGAGAACTGGTGAGTAGTGAGGCACTGACGTCTGGCGGAGAACTGGTGGTAGACTGGTAGTCTTGACTCTTGCGTCTTGACTCTTGGCCTTGGGGACTGCGGCGGAAACAAGACCGGTAGTCTTGAGAGTTGAGAGAGAGACGAATGAAGACTGCACACTGAAGAGGGATTTAGGAAAATGAAACCCTACTATATAATTAAGGGTAAATTATTAAATTACTTCATTCTTTTTGAGTTATCGGTTTTTACCCAATAACAAAAATGCAAACCGAGCCCGAACCGATAACCCAATAATAAAAAAAATTTAACCCATTACCAAACCGCTAACCCTATAACCCAATACCGATACCCCAATAAGGAATTAACGGTTCGGGTCATCGGTTTTACCCGATATATGGCCACCCCTAGTGTAGAAAGATTAGATCTTTCAGAAGATGTTTGGTTATAACATATACCTCTGAAAGATCATTTACAGAAGCCTTTGTTTCTGTCATCAGAGTTTTTGACATCTTAAGCAACATCTTTTTCTGGCTGCTAATCTTGTTCCAATATAAATTATCTACAGGTCTCGCCGAGAGCCATAGAAGTCCCAATTCTCTTTCCAAAAGAATCAAGGTGCTCTCACCATTTCCTAACTAGACTTGGATTGAGCTCCCTGAATTCTGATGTGATTGCAAAGCCAAGGACCAAAGGATTCATCTTTTGAAGCAGCAAGTATTATTGGAGAAACCACAAGAGAAGCCGGTTACAAATCTAGCAGTACAGAGCATAAAAGAAGGTAATAATTGGAAGATGGCACTGGGAAAGACTGCTACAAAGATATTAAACGTCCAATCACAAGGCACGACGCGCTTAACTTCAATAACGGTTTTAGCCCATTAAACGAACACGGGAGTCTGAATATGCACAATGAACCTGGCAGTACTAGTGCAAGAGGACAAAGTAGTGATGATGTTGGTGTGTCTTGTAATGAAACCCCTCCCATTTCGAAATGAAGTTGATAACTTGGAATGTTAGGGATATGAATAAGTTGTTTAAACATAAGGAGTTGAAGGCGTTTATTCAAAGTAGTAGAGTTAGTATAATAGGTATAGTGGAGAATGAAGTACCGGAGAAAAATGTAGAAAAAAAATGGCGAAATGGCTTCGTGGCCACTTAAACTTGTATCGGTTTGTAAACCCGATATATGAACTCTTGGATTTCTCATTTGAACACCTCTGCTTAAGAAAATGGCTACTAATAAACACACTTGACCGTTGACTATGCTTATGTGGCAATATTATAGCTGATGCGGACAATTGCGTGTTAATCACGGGTATAAAGCGCGTGAATACTGATAAAAGATAAAAGATAAATAATTAACAATAAAAAAATAAAAAGAAAAACACCTTTTCTTCACTCATGTTCGCCCCCTCCCCCTCCTTAATTGTCGGCCCCTATCTCCACGCTCCCAACCCTCATCCCCCTCCATTTCTCTTCGTCTTCCATTTCTCTCTTCCCCTTTTATTCCAAATTAAGTCCATAATCATATTTTTGATAAATTACACTCCAAAGCTCCATATTCAACCATTATATCCAACTATTCTTCAATTTTTAACTATCAATCACACTTTAAAGCCCATATTTAGAGAAAATTCCACTTCCATTATCATAAAAACAAACCTGTTAGATCAAGAAATATGAAAGAAACATGGTCTGATTTTTGTAGTATGAATCGGTAAAAAGAAACTGAAAAGCAAACAGTGTTTGCTGCTTTTTGATTTGTTAAAATTATTTGTAAATTTGTTGGAAAGAATCGGGTCTAATTTCGCTCATGGTAAAAATTATTTGTTGTTTCATGATATTTCTAATCTCTCTGATTTTTGGACGTGGTGTATTTGTACAAGTTTTGGCGAATTTTTTCTCTATGATTTTTGGAAGTAAAAGTCGAACTTGAATGTTTTGCGGATGGATCTTATTTTGTAGGTGAGAAGATGATAAAACAATGAAAGTGAATGGTATTAGGTAGGAGAGAAAAAAGACAATCGCCCACTAAAAATCTAAAAACTTTCAAGCTGATTCCAATTCTGGAAGGTTTTTCCGACGTTTTCCGATAGAGCGGAAGGGATATGTGCAGAAAAATTAATTTGACCAAAAAAAAAAAAGTGGGACCTTCTACACACGTGTCAATAAAATAAGAATGAATGGAAGATGTGGATACACAAAATATTAAATTAAATCCATGTCAGCAGCTAGGGGTGTACAAAGGAAACCGACAAACTGCACCAACCCGATAATCCGAATCAAACCGAGAAAAAAAACCCGACTATGGGTTGGTTTGGTTTGGTTTGGTGTTGGAAAAAAAAAATCCGACCATAATTGGTTTGGTTTGGTTTTAACTAAAGAAAGTCAAATCGAAACTAAACCAACCCGACATTACATATATAGAAATTATACATATATTTAATATATAAATATACTTATTGTGATGTAATTTATAAATATTTCAAGATTTCATAATTTTATTTTTTGAGATATTATTTCAATGTTGGACTTAGAACTTTTGAATGTTCCAATAAGTTTTATAGTCATTAACATTAGTAAATTAAATAGTGCAAACAAAAGCCCAAACCAAAATCAAATCAATATTAATGCTAACAAAAGACATTTAATTCAATATTACGAACGAGAATGTATTGAATATCTATGTTTTGTTTTGCAATAATTTAGATAAAAATGCATAACCTATTTTTATTTTTTCTTTAGCATTTAGTCATGTATTTAATACTCCCTTATTTTAGCATGATTTAGTAATCTTAGATTATGTTTATTTTTATTATGGCTTTTTAATTAGCAATATTTATATTACATAATTTTATTGTCTTTATTGTTGAATATTTTAGGATAATGCCATGACATATCATATTTTGTATTATTTTCTTGGAAAATACTTTATATAGTTGTATCTTACTAGGACTAAAGAAATATTTTGAGCATAATTTATATGTTTTGATCTATGAAAATTTTACGGGAAAAAAACCCGAAAAAACCCGAATAACCCGAATAACCCGAAAACCCGAGAAAAACCGAGAGTGAAAAACCCGAGTTTATTGGTTTGGTTTGGTCTTTAGATTTAATAATCCGACACAATTGGTTTGGTTTGGTAATTGTAAAATCCGAACCAACCCGACCTATGTACACCCCTATCAGCAGCAATTGAAGAACACGCACCATCAGAAGGGTTTATTAGTAGCCATTTTCTCAAATAGAGATGTTCAAACTGATACAAGTTTAAGTGGCCACGAAGCCATTTCGCCAAAAAATAATAAAGAAGATTGTACCAAGCTGGAGTTGGCAAGCTAGTTACAACACAAATAACAGAAGGATATGGGTACTGTGGGATCACCATGTTATTAGTTATACTCTTATTAGCATGGACAGTCAATACATTCATGGACGGGTAAAATTTCGGAATACAGAGTTTTGCTTTACTGCCATCTATGGGTTGCATTGCACACAGTTGGGGTCTTGGGGAGAGAAGAATTCTGTGGACAGAATTGAAGGAAGTGGGAAACCTGCAACAAGGACCATGGCTTCTGATGGGTGACTATAATGCAATTCTTTATGCAGATGTGATCGATTGAATGGTAATGAAGTGCAACAAGAGACTAGAGATTTTAAGGAGTTCCTAAAGGTAGACAATACACTTGGACTAACAATCATATCTATGGTAGGATTGATAGAGCTATTGTAAATGTCGAACGTATGAGCACCATGCCTAATCTAGAAGTTGTATTACTTGATCCTCTTTTTTCTGATCATTCTCCCTTTGTATCATCTTTGAAGTTCAAGGTGAGATAAGAATTAGACCTTTCAAATTTTTAAACCACTTAACTCTTCATAGCGATTTCCTGAATAGAGTTGCGAGAGGATGGAGGAAACCAGTGACTGCGGGCTACTTAATGGCAGAAGTTAAAGAATGTGAAACATGAGATGAAGAACCTCGACAGAGAGGAGTATGCTGCTGCTGATAGAAGAATCGATGCCATCAGAAGTAGCTTACAAGAAGTACAAGTGATAATGAGAAATCCTGGTCATGAGCCTAATCTGTTTGATAGAGAGAAAACTCTAAAGACAGACCTTTTAAATTGGGTGATGATAAGCGAGATGATTGCCAAACAGAAGTCAAGAGTGAAATGGCTGAAGCTTGGGGATTCTAACAATGCTTAATTTTTTGCTTGCATGAAGAACAGAAGCTCAATTAATCAGATTAGGAACCTGGTACAAATGGAGGACTGATACAATCTGAAGAAGGTATAAAGCTACTTGGGACTGCAGCATATCAATTGCCAGCTGTGCAGGAATCAGTTTTTTTACTGGGACCTAGACTAAGCAGAACACTACAACTCCAGTTGATCACTCCTGTCACAAAAGAGGAAATATATAGCGCAATGATGGACATTGATGAAACGAAGGCACTAGGATAGATAAATTCAATGCTTGCTTTTTCAGAAAAGCTTGGCCTATCTTTGGAGGAGAGGTAAATGAAGCAATCTTAAATTTCTTTGATTCCGGGAGAATGTATAGGCCAGTTAACTGTACCCTAGTTACTCTAAAAAGTCACTCACCAGCAGGACCCATTCCAACTTGGATCCCCTGCAACATAAAGTCAAATTGCATAGATATAATACCATTAAAAATTAGTAGGTGACGGATTAAGTGAGCATCATACAATTATGACACCACCAAGAAATGGTCTGAAGGTGTCACGGAAGCTCCTCATAAATTCAGCATATGCTTGGATTGGAGATCGTCCGTGCAAAACGGGTAGAACATCACACCCTAGGGATATATATTCCATATTTCGTCGCCCGAGCCTGTCTGAATTTCTTCAGTTAAGCAATTTCGGCCAATCTCATGCTGCTTTGTGCTATATAAGATAATATCCCAGATAATCACAAAGAGAATGCAAACAGTGACGGATAGTATGGTAGATGGGAGCCAATAAGCTTTTGTCCGGGGAAGATTAATATCCGATAATATCATACTCAGCTACGAGGTAGTAAAAGCATATGGTAGAAAGGTTTTTCTTCAAGATGTATGTTGAAAGTAGACATGCAAAAAGCATATGATTCGGTGCAATGGGTATTCCTAGAGCATGTTATGAATGAGCTAAACTTTCCTTCTCATTTCCCTCATTGGATCATGGTCCGACTAAAAACTGTGTCATATTCTGTTTAAATCAATGGACAACCATCATAGGCTTTTGGTGCAAAGAAAGGATTAAGACAGGGGGACCCATTATCTTCATTCCTGTTTGTATTGGTGATGGAATACTTTAGTAGAATTTTGAAGAGACTGGGACATGAACCTGATTTCAATTACCACCCAAAATGTGAGAAAATAAAAGTTATTCAATAGGGATTTGCAGATGATTTGCATCTTTTCTCCAGAGGTGATGTAAAGTCTTCATATGCTATTTGAATGCTTGCAGGAGTTTTCCTTAGCTTTAGGACTTGTTGCCAATAGAGAAAAAAGTTCTATATATTTTGGAGGCGTGAGGCACGCAGTGCAACAACAGATTATAGAAGTAACTGGTTTTGCAAAAGGCGAGTTGCCAATTAGATATTTGGGGTGCCTTTAAGCACTAAACAACTCTCAGTGATCCAGTGCCAACCACTACTAGAAAAAATGATCGGAAAGATCCATTATTGGATATCAAAATTATTATCCTATGCAAGGAGAGTTCAATAGATAAAAAAAATGTGTTGTTTTCCGTTCAAGTATTTTGGTCACAGATATTTGTGCTACCTACAAAGATTGTCTAAGCTATTGAAGCAACTTATAGAAAATTCTTGTGGTCAGGTGGGGTGGAGGCCTCAAAAAAGGCATTATTAGCATGGAATAGAGTGATACCCACAAGTTGCTGGAGGGCTAAATATTTAAGATGTTGCATGTTAGAATAAAGCTGCAATATGCAAGCTTTTATGGAGATTATGCACTAAAAAAGATAGCTTGTGGGTAAAATGGATTCACAGTTACTATATAAAGGACATGCATGAGTGGGATATATCACCAAGACAAGCGTCATGGGTGGTTCAAAAAATACTAAAGGCCAGAAGATATATTGAACAAATAGGAATGGGTGCAACTGAATTTGAGTCCTTGACAATCTTCTCTATAAAACAACTATACACTAAACTGAGGGGAGAATTTCCTAATGTTTCTTGGAGAAGTTAGTATGCAATAATCTAGGAGCTCCTAAATGGGTATTGCATTGAGGTTGGTGGCACGTGGGAGAATACTTACCAGAGACAGATTACTTCACTGGAGAATGGATGTAGCACAATCTTGCCCTCTATGCAATAATGGGATCGATAGTATTTCACACTTATTTTTTCAATGCGACTATGCTGCTTATATCTGAAATAAAATCTTGTTCTGGCAAAGAAGTAAAAATGAAGGCCATGGATTGGTAGGAGGAATTAAACTAGGCAGAAGAACATGCAAAGGGGAGAAGCTCTGAAGCAGAAGTTTATAGGATAGCATTTGCAGCAAATATATACTATGTTTGGAGGGAAAGAAATCAAAGGGTGTTTCAAGATAAATATTCAGCACCAGATCTTATTACAAAGCAAATCATTCAAGAAGTTTGTTGCAGGAAATCAACGAAGCCAAGGCTTGCTCGGAAATTGGAAATGTTGAACTTTTATCCTTAGCACTAGGGTAGTAGTAGAAGTATGTAGTAGCAGGAAGTAGATGTTTTGCTTAGCATCACTGTTAGAACAATAAGTTCAACAGTCAGCTGTTTTTTTCCCTCCTTATGTACATAATGACCAATTGGTAATAAAATTCTTCATTTACAAAAAAAAAAATAAAAAAAAAATATGGAATTAGTGGAACAAGGGGCGCATCAAGTTACATTGTTTATGGCATAGGCATGTTAATATTCACCTCAGCAAACCCAGTGATAGAAAAGCTTATCCACATTCAGTATTGTACCCAACCAATGGAGCAAGACGTGTCTTTTACACATGCATTTATTATATAATCAATGATCAAGCGATATCTATTTTCATTTTATCGTTACCAACTCTTAAGGTTAAATTGTTAGATTTGATGTATTCTAAGTCTCCCTTGCTAGATTGGTCACTTCACCCCCCCTCTTGTGTTCAACTTGATTACAATGTTTAATCTTTCCCTTATTATTGCTAAAAATATTCACCTTCCTGACTTTGTTCGGATCGCATAGATGAAAAAGCACTTCGTAAATTGTTCACTGATAAAGTGAAATAACACTTGGAAGTTGTTTTCTGTCTCCGATTTCTAGACATTGAGCAGATATGTCCACAGATCTCAGAGTCATAATTTTTTCAACAGCGAACAAATTTTCCCCTTGGTGTCATCTTGTATTCATTCAGATTATGGTTGGAGATACTGTTGGAAGCTCCAAGACCGGTTAGCCTTAACAAAGGAATCCGGTCGAGGAAAATTACATAAAAACAGGATTAATAAAGGGAAACTTCTCCAGAACAGAATGAATAAACGACAAAAACAAAGGGCTAATAAAGGAAGCCTTGATACATCATTAGTATCCACTAAGGAGTTATAGGAGCCCAACAGCTCAGAGAACTTCGCAAAATCCAAATTCAAACAGATAGGAAAACTATGATCAACAGTAGAGAGTAAACACTTACGATTTTTCATGTTGATCAATAGCTCAGTTTAGGGATCTAATGCGCAGTGCGCAATATTCCATGCAGATAACCACCAGTCATAACAAGAGACACAAAGGAGACAACACCAGCTGGAAAAACCTTCTTTGACTTCAGAAAACGAGATCCCATTACTCCCAGAAGTGCAGCCGAGAGGACGAAACCCATTGATGATGCCAAAACAGGTTGTGTCGGAAGCATAACATAAACAGAGTACAAAAGAGAGGCAGAAACTCCACCTGCAATCAGTGACTTCGTGCTGCCACTCTTCAGATAACCCATAAAACCACCAGCTCCAACCAAGAAAGCATAGCCCAATGTCAATTTTTGGGACATGGAAAGGGCCATTTTCTTTTTATTGTTATGATCCTTGCCTTCATCTGACTCCCCCTCGTTGCCACCATTATCTCCCCCACCACCACCACCGCCATTTGCACTCCCAGAATCATCTCCACCACCACCACCACCTGTCTCTGGCAGAATATCAATTCCTGGCCCTGCTGAATCAACAGTGAAGGTGGTTGGCATTGTAGAATCAGAGACAACACTGGCTTTGACTCCCCAGTAGGAAGGCTTAGATCGAGTGGACAAGTTTGGGTACACCGTGCAAGGGGTATTCAATGGATGTAGAGATGAACAAAGTGACCTCATTGGCTGACTATGAGCAAAGAAATGCTGCCTTTGACTCCAAGCTTGGACGCGAAAGTGAGGCAGCACTATGGAGGATTGAGCAATGGCCAAAAATTCTCCCATGATGTATATGCTAAATTATGAGAAAGTTATTTACGGGATGTTTTGTTTTCTTTAGCTTGTGTATTCTCAGCAACTTCCACAAAAATCAGTCTTCCATCAACAATCTGCAACCGGTAGATCATTTCAATGACAGAACAGAAAAACGGGAAGCAGCAAGACTCTTCAGACAGCCAACATTCGATTTCACCAGGAGGTAAAAATGAAACAAAATTAAATACACTTTATAATGCTGGAAAACAAATTCCCTTTGGAAAGTAAAGGAGCTTTCTGCAAAGACATAATGCCACTTAAATTCGCCCTGATTGTTGAGGATTTCTTAATTTTAGCAGATCAGAATCTTTTCCCTGGTCCTTATAGTTGACTGACTTTCTTTTTTTTTCGCGACAATCTCACAAAGCCAAGATTTGGAGCAACAAAAAACAATCAAAACAGTCTCTCTCTCTCAAAAAAGCCATCTACTTTAAATTTCTGAAATAATCCATAAAATCAAGACTCTGCACATAAGTAAATCAAGCATAATTGTTACAAACAATTAACCAACCACCACAATCTCAAATTAGCTTTCAAGCCAAAGCTTGGTGCATTATTGACATCTCCAGTCAACCGGAAAACACTTCATGCATTTTTTTTATGAAGTAAGCAGGATATCATTAAAGGCATCAAGAAGATGCAAAAAGATTACAAAACAAAGTTTGTTAGCTCATTTACCGTTGAAGTGCTACAAAACTAGAGAGCCGACAAAGTCCAAAAATACATCAAAAGTAGATATGCAAACACAAACCACAGAGCTACGCCAAAAGTAGACACAGCACAAATAATTTTCAAGACCAACACCAATATTTTCCTAACATATTCATATCATTGATATAGGATGTCTACTGCTCTCAGCAATTGTGCTTTCACTCATCTCTATTTCTGTCTACTGGGTACTTTCCCGTGTTTTATAAAAAATTATAACATTCTTTTTTATCTGTGCACACAAAGTTTAGGGATTACCCTTTTGAACAACTTAATGTTCTCAACTGCCATTTTGCACTAAAAACAGACACAAAAAGAAAGTTCAGCTGCAGAGGGGTAATAGAAGCATAGATGCGGCAATGAGGTGCCAATATTAGATGAGAAGTCAAGAAAGGTAGAGACCACAGGGGGTGGCTGGTGGCAGTGGCTTAATAGAGGGGAAACAGACAGTTCGCCATCTTGGCGAGCAACAGGATTGGAGTTTGATATCATAATTTTGTTCTTCAGCCGACAAGTTTTGCAAAATATGAGTATACTTTTCTTTCTTCCTTTTCTTGTTTTGTTTGTTAAGTGATGAAAATTTCTCATCTCCAAAATAATAACTCATCATTTTGCAGTCCTTATTTTCCTTAAAATGATAACTTCTATAACCTCTTTAGTCTTTACTACAACTTCCCAGTTTCTTATCAATATAACTTCTATAACCTCTTTAGTCTTTACTACAACTTCCCAATTTCTTATCAATAGCTCAACGACTACCACTACTTAAAGCAATGAAACATCTGCGACCAGTGAACTTCAAGAGATTTTGCTCTACCATATTGCTTGCAAAATCAGAAGGAAGACTCGCAACAACAAGAGACTTCCTACTATTCATTTCCACTAAAGAGTTTACGAGACAACTAATTCAACAAAGGTAGATTATATATCCATAAAACAATTAAATAAAATAAACACCAAAAACAACAGCAACAATAGTCGAACATAATGAGATACAGTTCCTAGACCAAACACCGTTTCTCCATAGATTTTCTAGAATCTAGACCCCTTCCAAGTGAAAGTTAGATTTCTTTAGATGGTTATATTCTTCGCATGTTTCGTTATAAGCCTATTAATGCCCCCAACTTACACTATCCACCCTTTATCATTAGTTTCATTCGAGCAATGATTATCCTGTCTCCAACTGAAAGCATTTGCAGGACCAAGTCCTTTAGACCAACAAATGCAACAATTTGTGCTCGTCATGATAGCAAAAGTTCACAAAGTCAAACAGCACGCCAAATTGTTTAAGATGCTTGGAAAAATCTTTCGCTTATAGTTTTGCTGTGAAGTGCTGGAAATAGACATCTGCCTTCTTTAATCTATGATTGATAAATAGTTTTCTAAGCGAAAGACAGACTAAGAATTGTCAATAATAGAGGAACACCTAGTTTTTAAAGTGGGACACCACTATAACAACTATGCGTTTCCTATCTAACAATGGATAGATTTAATAAATAAAAAACAATATTTAAGAAAAAACTAAAAATTTGAATCGGAAGTAGCGGGTGTTCCATAAAATATACACAAAACACACCATCAACAAACACACAGAAGCAAGTGTACACATTTACCAACAAAGCTGAGGAATTACCTTTCCGTTAATGGAATTCAATGCATTCCAAGCATCTGCTTCTGACTCAAAGGTAACAAATCCAAAACCTTTATGCCTTTGCGTTCTTGGATCTTTAACCAGCCTCGCTGCTCGCCCAAATTAACAAATCCATATAAATCAATCAATCAAATCAACTACGCCTCAATCCCAGATTAATTATAGACCTATTTAACAAATCCGTCACAAAGTACAAATTCCATATTTATAAATAGTTATAGGGCAATCAAGTATAGTAGATAAAGGGCGTTTGGTATAAGGGAAAATGGAAAACAATTCAATCAAAAGGAGGAAAATGACTTCCCTCACTTGTGCGCGGAAGTCATTTTTCCACCAACTATCTTCGACTAGCAGTAGACTTCATTAATAATCTCTAGTACTCAAAAGTTTCATCAGAACACTCTCCAATTTGCTGATATTATTTATTAATTTTTAATATTATACTCTATATTTCGAAAAATATTTTCCATGACATAAATTTCCTTGGGAAATGACTCCTGTCATACTTAACACACCCTAAATTTCACACTTACGTATTTTGAGGATAAATTAGATTAATTTCAGACGAAAAAATAATGATTTCAAAACATAGAAATGATGAAAGGTGAAGTAACCTTCTGTAACAACGCCAAAAGGTGAAAAGAGCTTCTTCAATCTTTCGTTCGTACTGTAAAACGATAATCCTGTTTAAAGGAACAAAAATCGAATGCGTCAGTGTTAGGATTTTAATAAGGACAACAGCAGACAAATAAATCACGATTAATAAGAACAGATAAAATACAATAAATATTTGTGTTTTTGTGTGTGTGAAATATCAGGAGAGAGAGAGCACTGCTGACGAATAGCTGCAACCCTTTTGGCATCTGAGTTTCGAGAGCAGCACTGTATCATCAAATCAAAGAGGAAAAATTTTATTTTGAGTGAGACTCAACCAACAAAACTTGTATGAAGCACCTTTACCTATTTGACAAGTGGAAATATGGGTCCCACATGTTTCCATCCCCTTTCTCAATTCCCTCTCATATTTTTACCAACAAAATGAAAAAGCAGTCAACTTTTCTCCTCTATCTTCTACTCCTCTTCTAAAAGGAAGAGAACATGTGAATTTTTAGGGTTGTTTGTTCATGTATGCTTGTCCAAATTCAAGAGTCTAAAAAGAAGAATGACTGAATTTTTCTCTCTGTATTTTAAAATAGAAAAATGATGGGCAAAATATTTTTGCGGGAGAATCATTGATTTTTTGAGATATCTATGCTTTCTAGTTCCTAATTTGTAATTGCAGGATCAATAGTTTGGTTGAAGCTTATTAATCTGACATCTCACTGGTGTGCAGTGATGTAAACTCAACTTAACATTTATCATTTGATTTTAATATTGTTGCTTGGATACAACTTTGAATATCTTTAGGTTTGAAGACCTTTTCTTTTGTGATGATATGGGATTCTAGGTTTGAATTTTTACGTGTATATTATTTTCTGCAATAAATTATTGCATATGCCACCAAGAACCCAACAATTTTCAATTATTGCAAATAATTAAAAATTGTTGGGATTCTTGGTGGCATATGCTAAATTTGAATCGTTGTTTGAGTTGAAAGTGTTCATTAAAATATTTGATGGTTGGATTCTGCGAGACTGCGTTGGAGTAGGGGTGGGCATCGGTCAGTCGGTTCGGTTTTGAATATTATCGGTTTTGCCTATCGGTTATTGGTTTACAAATATCATAACCCGATAACCAAACCGATAAGATATTGGTTATCGGTTATTGATCATTATCGGTTCGGTTATCGGTTTACCCGATAAGGTAAAATTAAAATTAAGAGTGCTGAACGCTAATATTTGTACAAAGTTTACTAGAAGCTGCTATATATCACTTCAAGGTAAGGACCAAGGAGCGGGTGTGGATTTCAATCCAACAAAAGAAATTCTCAATATACCATTTTCAGTATAAGACTAAAAGCTAAACTACAGCTGAGTAACAATTTTAAAGGTTCCAAAATGAGATTTAAACTTCTATAATGTAGCTGCACCCGTGTCAGATCCTTAAAAAATGCACTACTTTTAGAGGATCCAACACATTCGGCCACATTTTCGGAGAGTCCGAGCAACATAAATCAAGATCTTGTGGCAAAACTACAAGCATTTGAAGACTGTCACAAAGCTAAACATAGAACAACAATTCAAAGCTGCACATAGAAAAATTAAACACATATTGACAACACCCATAATCATATAATCATAATTTTTTTTTTGATTTGCACCGGGTGTCCGAGTCTCTAAGAGCCCCGACTAATCCCAGGGGTGTAATCATATAATCATAATTCTAAAGGAAAAAGCAAAAAGGATTAAATTTTTGCCTCGAACTAAACATACCCAGTGGCCAGTACAGTACCTCAATTGCCCACATACAAAGTGCAAACGGCTCAAAATTCCAATCTAACAAAAATAGGAGATAAAAAGATCCCAACTTTCACAATCCAAAAACAGATGGTACACACAGTAATGTCCAAACTCCAAAGTAATAGTTCAAACACATTAATAACAATACAAAGTAGTAGCAACAACCTTAAGATTAACAAGTTCAAAGTCCAAACATGATACTAATAGTTCAAATTCAAGTAAACAACATAACAACTACTCAATCCTTATAGGCTTCACCAAATTGCGCTCCAAACAACGCTCAACATGCCTCATTTTAAAATCTTAATGAAACACATATAACTACACATAAAAAAGGAAAATATGATAACAAAAGGTTTGCTTCCATTACAACAAAGTATTGAACTGCCTCATGCTTCTCTTAGTTTCAATAGAGATAAAGAAACATCATTTCACATATAGTACATGTCACTAATTCTGCGTCAGATGGTAACTAAAGAAGACTGCGACATATGCTTTTATGGCTTTAATCAAACTGGAAATCTGGAATCATTTTAAAAAGATGTAAATTTAATTTATTTGTTAAAGAATAACATGAGCTGTAAGTCCCAAAATAAGATTTCGCAGTAATTCCATAGCTTTCAGCCATCCAACTCCTATAAGTGATGGCTAAGCAAAAAATTCAAATAGTACTTCAAATGAAGAGATGTAAGGACTGTGATAAACAATCAACTAAGATAAATTCAAACAATCAGTGTAGTATATATTCAAGAAACCAAACATTTTAGGGAAACCATTTTTCGAGCATCATAAAAAGGAAAACATGCAAAAATTGATTTCTAAGATACCAAACTAAGACGAATTCAGAAATGGGATATGAAACACTGACCTTAGTGCAATGCTCTGCCGGAAAAAGATATAGAAAACTGAGTCTTGACGGGCTCAGTCGTGGGGCGTGACGGCGTGAGTTGTGAGGCGGAGAACTGGTTAGGGGTTGACTGCTTGAGCCGTATGGCCGGTGGCGGACTGGCAGATAACTGGTGAGATCTGACTTCTGAGGGTGAGGAACTGAGTGAGTGAGGAGGACAGCGGACTGGCGTCTAGCGACTGCGGAGAAAGCAAAATTAGTATATGAAAATGAAACCCCAGTATTACTAGTATATACTTAAGCGTAAACTAGTAAATTAGTAAACCCTTATTGGGTTATCGGTTTACCCAATAACGGAATTCCTAAATCAAGTCCGAACCGATAACCCAATAAAAAAAATTTACCTGTCACCGAACCGATAACCCAATAACCCAATACCGATAACCCAATAAGTAATTAATGGTTCGGGTTATCGGTTTTACCCATATATGCCCACGCCAGCGTTGGAGAAGGAGAGGAACGAAATGCATTTAACTCAAAATTAAAGAGATGATGAAGTTTAGTAAAAGTTGAAAGAAGAAAACGGATTGAATATCACTGCCGAGAGAAACATGAGCATAAGTAGGTTAAAAAAAAAAGTAGTGTAGGACCCACTCTTAAGTAAAATTGGGTAAAAAAGATAGAAATGAGATGGTGAAATGGGAAACACGTAAGTGTCAGAGAGATAAAAGGAGGGAGCTGACACGTGGGACCCATATTTCCACTTGTCAAATAGGCAGAGATGCCTCATACAAGTTTTGTTGGTTGAGTCTCAATCAAAATAAAATTTCTAGTCAAAGAGACACTGTATTTGTCGAAATTGCACGTCGGTCACTATTTTAATTGAAATTGCATGTTAGTCCCTTCTTTTCTCATTAATTATTATATGTCCCCGTTTCAGCGTTTTTTCTTCTTCTTCTTCTTTTCTTTTTCCACCTTTTTCTTTTCTTTTAATTTTAATGCGATAAGAAATCAGTGCTAATAAGGGGAGACAAGCTTTCTCCACCTTTTTTTCTTTCTCCAGCTTGCTTTCATAAAAATTCCATGTCGCAAAGTTATGGTCGCCGACAAGGTTTATTGGCAGATGCGAAACACAATTAAACTGAAAAATAACATTAGAATTGCTTCTAGTGGAGTCAACATTTATTACGTTAGGGGCCATTTTAAGTGTGAGTCTGTGTGGCAGTCAGAGGATCTAAAAATAAAACTCGTGAGAGTCAAGGGGATCGCTCTGATACCATATAATGGAGAAGTTTTATTGTGTGCCTCACACAACTGACATTAGTTATGTGAGGCTCTTTTTTTGTCTCACAAATTTGTGGACCCAAATGAGCAAGATGAAACCAAAAAAAAAAAAAAATTGTTAAATGATGATGAGCTGATTATATACACAAACAAGTTACAGAGGCCTAGTTAACAGACCAGAAAGCAAGAAAAAACACACCCCTTAAACGATGGGAACAAAATAACAACCTATGCAATAAAATAAAGTAGATACACAAATTTTACAAAGCAGTAACAGTAACTCCTAATATGGCAGGCGTTAATTATTAAATAGCCCTTCGAGTGGCAAGCAGGACGACGAAGAGACCCTTTACTCCCGCTTTGAAATAGTAGGAACTATTACAATACTTCTTGTGAGGGTAAAAGTATATGGTATTCTTTTCTACTACTCCATCTTAACAGGGGTGAAATTACATACTCCTTTTTATAAGAGCCAACAATTATTATTGAGGTTTAGCCGGACACCAAATGCTCCAATCAAGCATGCCCAGCTCCACAAACCAAGTAAAAAATCATGACACTTGAACTGACTACAAGCAAGCAAGGGGAAGGGAATTATTGTGTAATTAGTAGGGTTGCTCGATAGCACTTTCAAAATGGACATCTGAGATAGCATCAAGACGAGCACAAAACAGATCTGGCCGCAATCTATTTCAGAGATTTTCCTAAGTAATAGCATACAAGTCCAATAGCTAAAATACAAGCTCATCAACGAGCCTATATACAACAATACTATTGCTGCAAGCATCTTTGACAATGGCTTCCCATGACTCAAAGTCAAACCTTTTCTTCCTTTTCTCCATTTCCTCCAAAACAAAGCAAGCATCTTCAACCTTCCCTTTATCAAGCAGGCCAAGAATCATACATCTTACTGTTTCTACACGCGGAAAATGCCCACTAATCAACATTGCATTCAAAACCTTCAAACCTTCCTCAAATTCTCCTGTTTTACAAAACCCATCAACCATCATTCTATATGTAGCTGCATTAGGATTGCAACCTGCAATTTGCATATCAACTAACATCCTATACGCTTCAGCAGTTTTACCTTCCTTACAGAAATAATTGATTAACATATTATAGATCACAACATCGGGCTTAATGTGCCTCTTTTTCATCTCCACGAGTAAACTATTTGCCTCACCAATGTCGCCTCGTTTTAAAAGATCAGTCATCAAAACACCATAATTGACTATTTTCAGCTTACATCCTTGGTATTCCATATCAAACATTAACTTCTTGGCTTCTTTATACTTACCCAAAGAACTCAAACCTTCCATCAATAAAGCATAAGAAACTGCATTTGGCTTCTTTCCCTTTCTAACCATATCCTGAAACAACCTTTTAGCACCTTCAACATCCCTCTTCTTACACAAAAATCCAATTTGACAATTGTATGTTACCACAGTCGGCTCAATTTCTCTTTCAATCATTTCATCAAACACTTGGCGCGCCAGTTCCCAGTCACCCTTTTCCAGCCACATCTTAATAATAATGTTAAACGAAACAGCATTTAACCAAATACCCATTTTCGAACAATTTCTTAACATCTCATTTGCATCATGAGAACGTCCATTATCAACAAGCACATTTAAAAGTGCATTAAAAGACTGTACACTACGCGTACAATTAAATGACGCCATGTTGTGAAAAAGCTCAATAGCTTTATCAACCAACTGGGCTTTGCCGTAATGTTGAATCAACCCGACAAAAACCTTCTCTTGACATCGAATATAATATGTTTTTAAATACCCAAAAAGGGTTTCAACAGCTTCAAAGTCTCGAGACTTAGCGAGCTTATAAATAAGACAAGAATAAGTAGGGTAGTCATGTTTGAACCCGGTTTGCTGGTAATCATGGAACAGTGAAATAGCTTCATCAGGATTTTGGATTTGTTTGAGGTCAGCAAGTAGTGGTATTGGCTTGCGAAGGAGGTTTTTTGTAGGCTTATGAGGCCTTTCAGGTGAGGATTTTGAGGTGGGTTTATGAGAATGATGATGACTGTGGTATGGTTGGGATTGGAAAATTGAGGTTCTGAATTGTGCAAGGTTGCTAATTTTGAGTTTTGTGGGAGTTGTGCTAGCTTGTTTGATTCTTGAATTGATCATGGAATTTAGGAGGTAGAGGTCAGATTACAGTTTCAAGTGTTAGATGAAAGACATGTGGAGGGAAAATGGCTTGCTTAAACTTGGAAGCACATTTGAAAGCTTATGCACTCGATAATCCTGTTTAAAAGAACATAAATCGAATGCGTCAGTGTTAGGATTTTAATAAGGACAACAGCAGACAAATAAATCACGATTAATAAGAACAGATAAAATACAATAAATATTTGTGTTTTTTTGTGTGTGTGAAATATAGGGAGAGAGAGAAATGCTAACGAATAGCTGCAGCCCTTTTGCCATATGAGTTCCGAGAGCAGCACTATATCATCAAATCAAAGAGGAAAATTTTTATTTTGATTGAGACTCAACTAACAAAACTTGTATGAGGCACCTCTACCTATTTGACAAGTGGAAATATGGGTCCCACATGTTTCCATCCCCTTTCTCAATTCCCTCTCTCATATTTTTACCAACTTTACAAGATGACAAAATGAAAAAGCAGTCAACTTTTCTCCTCTATCTTCTACTCCTTTTCCAAAAGGAAGAGAACATGTGGATTTTTAGGGTCGTTTGTTCGTGTATGCTTGTCCAAATTCAAGAGTCTAAAAAGAAGAATGACTGAATTTTTCTCTCTGTATTTTAAAATAGAAAAATGATGGGCAAAATATTTTTGCGGGAGAATCATTGATTTTATGAGATATCTATGCTTTCTAGTTCCTAATTTGTAATTATCGGATCAATAGTTTGGTTGAAGCTTATTAATCTAACATCTCACTGGTGTGCAGTGATGTAAACTCAACTTAACATTTATCATTTAATTTTAATATTGTTGCTTGGATACAACTTTGAATATCTTTAGGCGTGAAGACCTTTTCTTTTGTGATGATATGGGATTCTAGGTTTGAATTTTTAAGTGTATTTTATTTTCTGCAATAAATTATTGCATATGCCACCAAGAATCCAACAATTTTCAATTATTGCCAATAATTGAAAATTGTTGGATTCTTGGTGGCATATGCTAAATTTGAATCGTTGTTTGAGTTGAAAGTGTTAATTAAAATATTTGATGGTTGGATTCTGCGAGACTGTGTTGGAGTAGGGGTGGGCATCGGTCGGTTCGGTTCGGTTTTGAATATTATCGGTTTACAAATATCATAACCCAATAACCAAACCGATAAGATATTGGTTATCGGTTATCGGTTAATCGATTATTGATCATTATAGGTTCGGTTATCAGTTTACCCGAAAAGGTAAAACTAAAATTAAGAGTGTTGAACGCTGAATATTACCTAGAATTAAGCGTGTTGAACGCTAATATTTGTACAAAGTAATATTTGTACAAAGTTTACTGGAAGCTGCTATATATGACGCTTCAAGGTAAGGACCAAGGAGCGGGTGTGGATTTCAATCCAACAAAAGAAATTCTCAATATACCATTTTCAGTATAAAACTAAAAGCTAAACTACAGCTGAGTAACAATTTTAAAGGTTCCAAAATGAGATTTAAACTTCTATTCAGTATCAAGATCTATGTTGCGCGGACTCTCCAAAATGTAGCTGCACCCGTGTCGGATCCTTAAAAAATGCACTACTTTTGGAGGATCCGAAAAGTATCCGGCCACATTTTCGGAGAGTCCGAGCAAAATAGATCAAGATCTTGTGGCAGAACTACAAACATTTGAAGACTGTCACAAAGATGCACATAGAACAACAATTCAAAGCTGCACATAGAAAAATTAAACACATATTGACAACACTCATAATCATATAATCATAATTCTAAAGGAAAAAGCAAAAAAGATTAAATTTTGCCTCAAACTAAACATACCCAGTGGACAGTACCTCAATTGCCCACATACAAAGTGCAAACAGCTCAAAATTCCAATCTAACCAAAAAGAGGAGATAAAAAGATCCCAACTTTCACAATCCAAAAACAGATGGTACCCACAGTAATGTCCAAACTCCAAAGTAATAGTTCAAACACATTAATAACAATACAAAGTAGTAGCAACCTTAAGATTAACAAGTTCAAAGTCCAAACATAATACTAATAGTTCAAATTCAAGTAAACACAACAACTACTCAATCCTTATAGGCTTCACCAAATTGCACTCCAAACAAAGCTCTACATGCCTCATTTTAAAATCTTAAAATGAAACACATATAACTACACATAAAAAAGGAAAATATGATAACAGAAGGTTTGCTTTCATTACTACAAAGTATTGAACTGCCTCATGCTTCTCTTAGTTTCAATAGAGATAAAGAAACATCATTTCACATATAGTACGTGTCACTAATTCTGCGTCAGATGGTAACTAAAGAAGACTGCGACATATGCTTTTATGGCTTTATCAAACTGGAAATCTGGAATCATTTTAAAAAGATGTAAATTTAATTTATTTGTTAAAGATTAACATGAGCTGTAAATCCCAAAATAAGATTTCGCAGTAATTCCATAGCTTTCAGCCATCTAACTCCTATAAGTGATGGCTAAGCATAAAATTCAAATAGTACTTCAAATGAAGAGATGTAAGGACTGTGATAAACAATCAACTAAGATAAATTCAAACAATCAGTGTAGTATAAATTCAAGAAACCAAACATTTTAGGGAAACCATTTTTCGAGCTTCATAAAAAGGAAAATATGCAAAATTGATTTCTAAGATACCAAACTAAGACGAATTCAGGAATGGGATATGAAACACCGACCTTAGTGCAATGCTCTGCCGGAAAAAGATATAGAAAACTGAGTCTTGACGGGCTCAGTCGTGGGGGCGTGACCGCGTGAGTCGTGAGGCGGATAACTGGTGAGGGATTGACTGCTTGAGCCGTGTGGCCGATGGCGGACTGGTAGAGAACTGGTGAGGTCTGACTTACGAGGGTGAGGAACTGAGTGAGTGAGGCGGACAGCGGACTGGCGTCTGGCGACTGCGGAGAAAGCAAAATTAGTACTATATGAAAATGAAACCCTAATAGTAGTATATATATCTTGTATATTTATATTTGCAATGTGGTTAAGCCAAATGTTTAGCTGGTAATTTTAAGACAACGTAAAATATTTGAATTATAAATAGAAAATTATTTAATAAAAGTAGTAGTCCAAGATTTTCTATAGATATTTTTAATTAAATTTTATGTATAATTCAGTTATGGTAGGTATTTTTTTTTAAGAAAAAAATATTTAAATAGATATTTTATATCTTACAAAATCGACAGTTCATATCCAACGATCTATTACTATTGAAAAAATCTATCTATATTATATTAAAAGGAGAGTAGTTTGCAATGTGGTTAAGTTAAGTGGCAAGCTAAAATGAACTCACTTGTCAATTTTAAGACAACATAAAATATTTGAATTATAAATGGAAACTATTTAATAAAAGTAGTAGTCCAAGATTTCTATAGGTAATTTTAATTAAATTTTGTGTATAATTCAATTATGGTAGGTATTTTTTTAAGAAAAAAATATTTAAATAGACATTTTATATCTTACAAAATCGACAGTTCATATCCAACGATCCCTTAATATTGAAAAAATATTTGTTACGAATTTTACTTTAGAGCTAAAATAATTTTTTTAAAAACATGTGATGTAAATAAATTTCTATATCTATATCTATATTATACTGGTAGTCCTACCCGCGTGATGCGCGGTCAATATTAAAAAAATATTTGTCACTTTGTTAATTTTTCGATGTTACATTTGGAATTATTATAATTATTTGATTATCCTATTCTATATAAATTAAATATATATTATCTAAATTTTAATAAATAAAATCACCATTAAATTAAAAGAAATTATATAGTCATCAAATAATTTATTTATTATATTATCCAATATTTAGTATAATTATATTGTTAATAGAAATTATGAAACTTGTCATTATAATATTTCTTTGTCTCTCCTATTATATATAAATAAATATAGATTTCTCTGACTCTCCTATATCTATCTATATATATATAGATAGATAGATAGATAGATAGATTTTTTATTTTTTTATTTTAAAATAATTTTAAAACTCTAATTTGAAACTATTCCCCAATTTGAATTAGTAATTTATTATTTTATTTAATTTCATTTTTTATTTTAAAATTATTTTATAACACCAACTTGAAACTACTTTCCGATTTGAATGGGTAGTTTTTCTTCTCTTTTTTCTTTTTTTATATTGGTAATTTTTTTTTGTTTTCTATTTTAAACAACAACAACAACAACCCAATATAATCCCACTTAGTGGGGTCTGGGTAGGGTAGTGTGTATGCAAATATTACCCCTACCGTGGGATAGAGAGGTTGTTTCCAAATAGACCCTCGGCATCCTTCCCTCCAAGAACTTCCCACCTTGCTCTTGGAGAGACTCGAACTCACAACCTCTCGGTTGGAAGCAGGGTTGCTTACCATCAGAGCAACCCCTCTTTTCTATTTTAAAATAATTTAAAAACTCAAACTTGAAACTACACCCACCCAATTTGAATGGGTAGTTATTTTTTATATATTTATTTTTTGTTATTTTTTAATCATATTTAATTATACGATATCTATATTTATTAATCCAAATAAAGTAATCAATTACTATATATATGTGTGTGCGCGCGCGCGCGTGTGTGATAGTTTTTATTTTATAATTTTTATTTTTTATATGTATATTATATATAAACAGATTTTTATTTTTTTATTTCAAAATTCCAATTTAAAATTACTCCCCAATTTGAATTTATAATTCATTATTTTTTTAATTTTGTTTTTAATTTTAAAACTCCAACTTGAAACTACTCCCCAATTTGAATGAGTAGTTTTTCTTCTCTTTTTTCTTTTTTTTATAGGTAATTTTTTTTATTTTAAAATAATTTAAAAACTCAAACTTGAAACCACTCCCACGAAATTTAAATGGGTAGTAATTTTTTTTAAAATATTTTCTTTTTCATTGTTTTTTTATCATATTTAATTATACGATATCTATATTTATTAATTCATATAAAGTAATCAATTGCGCTCTCTCTCTCTCTCTCTCTCTCTCTCTCTCTCTCTCTCTATATATATATATATATATATATATATATATATATATATAAGGTAGTTTTTTATTTTATTTTATTATTTTCGTTTTTTATATGTATATATAAATAGATTTTTTATTTTTTTTAATTTAAAATAATTTTAAAAGTCCAATATAAAACTACTCCCAATTTGAATTGGTAATTTATTAATTTTTTTTAATTTTATTTTTTATTTTAAAGTTATTTTAAAACTCCAACTTGAAACTATTTCTCGATTTGAATGGACGGTTTTTCTTCTCTTTTTTTGTTTTTTTATAGTTTAATTTTTTTTTTTGCTTTTTATTTTAAAATAATTTAAAATTTTAAACTTGAAACTACTCCCGCCCAATTTGAATTGGTAGTTATTTTTTCTATATTTATTTTCGTTATTTTTTATTATATTTAATTATAAGATATCTATATTTATTAAATCCAAATAAAGTAAACAATTAGTATATATATATGGTAGTTTTTTATTTTTTTTTATTATTTTTTTTTTATATATATTATATATAAATAGATTTTTCATTTTTTTTATTTTAAAATAATTTTAAAACTCCAATTTGAAACTACTCCCCAATTTGAATTTGTAATTCATTATTTTTTTAATTTTGTTTTTTATTTTAAAATAATTTTAAAACTCAAACTTGAAACTACTCCCACCCAATTTGAATGATAGTTATTTTTTATATATTTGTTTTTTGTTTTTTATTATATTTAATTATAGGATATCTATATTTATTAATCCAAATAAAGTAAACAATTAATATATATGGTATTTTTTATTGTATTTTATTATTTTCATTTTTTATATGTATTTAAATTCAAAAATAAGTACTAATAACTAATTATAAACTAAATAACTAATTAGTAACCAATTATGCCATGTGGCATTTTTTAGGCTGTCACTTGGCTTAAGGAGAGGGCTTTTTTCTCTTCTTTTAATAATAAATAGATATAGATGTAGATTATATTAAAAGGAGAGTAATGAAGTATAAGGTGAAGCCAAATGGCAAGCTAAAAAAAAGCCACGTGACAATTTTAAGACAATATTAAAAATTTAAATTATAAATGGAAACATAATCAATGGAAGTAGTAGTTCAATTATAATTATTTTTTAATTATGATACAAATCTCTATTAGTAGTATAATTTTGTTAATATTTTTTTGTATAATTATGGTAGGGACGAAATAAATTATGGTAGGGACAAATTTTAATTAATTGATCAAGCTTTGTAACTGACCTTATTTTGGTATAATATATATTATTGTACGTATCTTTAATTAAAATTTTATGTATAATTCAGTTAATGTAGGTTCCTTTTTTGAGAAAGAATCAAATAAATTTTTATTTTGTATCCTACACATTAATTTTAAGTTGAAATAATAATTTTTTATTTAGTACAAGCTTTGTATCTGACCTTATTTGAGTGCAATATACATTAATGTAGGTATTTTTTATTAAAATTTTGTGTATAATTCAATTATGGTAGGTATCCGTTTTTGAGAAAGAATTAATTAAATTTATATTTCGTATCTTACACATTAATTTTAAGTTGGAATAATAATTTTTTTTATTTAGTACAAGCCTTGTATCTGACCTTATTTGTGAACAATATACATTACTATAAGTATTTTTAATTATATTTTTGTGTATAATTCAGTTATGGTAGGAAAAATAATTAAATAGTAATATATATTGTTTCCAGTTTGGACAGATAAATATTTTATACGTAAATAAATATATTTTAAAATAATAGTTAAAATATTACTGCAGCAATTAGAGTTTTTACAATGAATATTTGAATTAAGTATTGCTAGGTTAAGTTTGAAAGTATAAGATAATTTTTAAAAATATGGTCCAATGGAGAAAATAGAAGAATAAGATATATTTGAATTTGAGATGGAAATTTTTTTAAATATGATAAGAAAAATTATATTTAAGAATATGAGCAATAGAGTGAAAGTTACTATTTAAATAAGTATATTTATTATTTTATATTATATTAAAATGAATACGATAAAAGTGGATATTAAATTCAAGTAAACTAATAAAATAACACATGACAACATTAATAATATTAAGTACTGAATGTACAATAGCAAAATAAAAAACAAACAGAGAAAAAATCAAAATTTCTATCATAAAGAACAAAAAAGGATAAAATTTATTTAAATTTGATAAAAAAAAAGTTTTTTTAAGTATGATAAAAAAAAAGGTCATGATGTGTACAAGGCCACATAACTGAAGTTTAATAGATTAAAAATATTAAAAAATATCAAAATATTAATAAATTAGAGATAATGCGAGGTTATTTATACTAAGAATTAGTTTAAGAATAAAGTAAATATATAATGCTTAAAAATATTATTAATGAATTTAAACTATTTGATAATTTTGCGTATTAATTTAAAATAAAATAAATATTTTTTTCAATATTAAAAAATCATACATCGATTTATATAATAATATTAAAGGATATAAATAGATTATGATATTAAATACAGAGGCATGCTAATGAAAGCCACATAACAAAATAAAATACTACATATTAGGTAACTTAATAACAATAATCAAAAATTTAAAAACATTTAATATTAGAAATAGAAGGGAAAGACGATTTGAACTTGAGATTTAGATTAAAATTATGGTGAATACGCTCAAAATATGAATAGGACTACAAATTAAAAATTACTAGATAAAAAACAAAAAATTGGATAGCAAATTAAATCTAAGGAAATATGTCACGACCCGAATTTTCCACCATCGGGAGTCGTGATGGCGCCTACTAACGGAGCTACGCCAGCCAAACTTTAAACATTCTCTGATAAATCTCAACAATATGAATATACGGAAGACAATTAAATAAGATCGGAATACTTTAAGTTTAATAAAAATGAAATCAAAATGCGGAAGTTTAAAACATATCTCTACCCAAAATCTGGTGTCACTAGCTCACGGAATACTAAAGAGTACTACAAATAAGTCTGAATGGAAATACAAAACGTCTGTCTCGATACAAAGAAAACAAACTAAACATAGAAAAGGACTCCGGCCTGCAAAAGCCAGCTAGGTTACCTCGAAGTCCCTGGACTGAAGTCAGCTCCAGGTCGAATAGGCTACTGTTGTGGTCCAAAAGCTGCTCCGGTACCGTAATATGTGCAAAAAGCACAGAAGTATAGCATCAGCGCAACCGACCCCATGTGCTGGTAAGTGTCTGGCCTAACCCCGGCGAAATAGTGACGAGGCTAGACAGGACCTACCTAAAACAACCTGTGCAGACATATATATAT
>MU759775.1:0-54084 GCA_026770625.1 Nicotiana glauca | reverse complement strand
ATATATATATATATATATATATATATATATATATATATATATATATATATATATATATATATATATATATATATATATATATATATACACACATAAATAATATACTAGTATACTAAATATATTATATATATTATATACTACAAATCAAAAAATTTTAAAATTAGGGCCCCACTCCAAACGGCCATATTGTGTATATAGCCGTTTTTTTATTTTTTTATTCAAATTACACAAATAACCTTTTTTAACACTATAAATACCCCCCCTCCCTCTTCTTCATTTCAATACTCAAAACTCATTTCACAAACTAAATTTCTCTCAATCTCTCACTCTCCACTTTTCAAGACTTAAAGTCTCAACACTCAATCTCAATTTTCAAGTTAAATCATGCCTCTTCCGGAAAACGTGCGCTTATTTGTTACGCAATACTATGAAGTGCTAGAAGAAAATGAACAAGGCTTAGTATTAAAGTGCAAGAATTATGGTAAAGTCTTAAATTTTCGTTCAGGGTCCGGCACAGGCAATTTAAGGAGGCATATAAAGTATTATGTTGAGGGTATTCCACCCCCGCGCTTTCGTTTTTAAGATTTTTCAATAATTTGTGTTATTTTACTTCATGTTGTACTTTGTTTTGTTGAGGGTATTATGCTTCATGTTGTACTTTGTCACTAATTTATTAAACATGCCAATTTAGTTTTACTATTATTTCGTTATTTTACTTTTTCGTCAAACACTTTATTATTCATATTTCTATATTATACATACTACATATATTTATATATCCATATATAAGAAAAATTTATATACATAAATACATATATGGTTTATAAGAAATTGCCTTAAACAAAAAAAATTTTAAAAAAACCGGAAATTAAAAAGCCCATTAGGCCCGCTAAGCCCACGAGCTCGGCCGCTAAGCTCGGGACCATAGTGGGCTTAGGCCCGTCACAGGCCGGTTCCATCCCATGAGCCCACCAAGCCCGGGACCGCCAGAGCCCAGGCCCACCAAGCCCGGGACCACGAAGCCCGGCCCGTTAGGCCCTTTTAGGCTCGGGCCCAGCCCACAATACAGGGTTATTCTTAATCGACCTTAGTTGAGTGTTTTCAGTCGAGAACACTCGATTAAGGTTCGTTTGGACCTCAAAAGTTCGAGTCGAAATTCCAATTGGGAACTGTGCGGAGTTAGCCTGTAATTTTGAGGTATTTTCTTTCTTTTTCTTTCTATTTTTGTTGTTGTTTATCTGTTTAAGCCTCATCGTATATCATCATCTTTTATTTATTTCTCTCTTCCCCGTCGGACTTTTCTTGGTCCAATTTTTCTTCTGATGTTTAGCATATGTTAGTTACTGTGAGAGTCATTTAAAATAGCTTCGTCGATTAGTCCAGTAGGTTTGAGTGTTGGCTGAACATGACAGTAATGTAAGTTTGGTTTTGATTTCATAGTTTATTCCAGTCTGTTTTCCCTCCTGCTTCGTTTCCTGTTCTAAATTTTGTGTTGAAATGAGCCTGTTGGTATATTTGAACTTAGAACTGAGCCTGTTGGTATGTTCAGTTCATCACATTGAACTGAATTGATTGGTCATTTGTTATCCTGAATCTGTCAATCCCCTTGAAACTTTCCTGGCTGTTTCTTCTTTTGTTTTCCAATTCAATTAAGCGTATGCTCGTCCAGTTGATTTCAGTTCATTTGTTGTTGAGCTAAATACGATTGGTTCCCCAATATAGTTAGTTCTGCACTGAACTTTTAGTCTTCACTGTTGATGACATCTGATTTGATCTAAGTTTCTATTTTTGAACTACTGACTGATTTAATAGGATGAATTGGTTATAGTTGTTGTAGTTTGGTAGTTAATTAGGAATCAACTTGTTTAGGATCAATAGGTTATAGCTAAAAGGCTTAATAACAAATTAAAATGGACTGGGTAGTTCAGTAAATCACAGGGTCTTCAGGGGTATTTTGGGATTAAAAAATTGAACAAATGGTTAATTAAGTGGACTGTCAAGAAGTATTAAAATAATACATTTGTTTAATAAAAAGTGGGGAACAAGACATATTGGTATGGGAAGGGTTAAGTAAAATGATTAAACAAATAGGCACCCATACCTAATTAAAATAGAATGAGACATATAGTAGTGGGGCTGATGGGCAGAATGGTTTTCCTAATAGTTTTAAGTGTTTCAAGAACTGTGGAGAAGGCTTGTCGAGGGTATAAATAGAACAGACCTGGACAGAGTGAGGGGTCTGATTTTTGGTCCTAAATAAAAGCTTTGGAGAGTTGTCAAATTCTTGAGGGTTCAAATAGCATTCTGAGAATTTCCTTTTCTGGGGAGAGCATTGTTGAGAGCTAAAAACAGGCAGAAATATAGATACACATACTTGGTTATACTGTTCCATTGAGTTTGAGAGTTGTTTCTGGTTTTATTTTGAATAGTTTGGGGTTTGATTTGAGCTAGGTTTGATTGAGGTTTTGGTCTACTGAAGTGGTTCAGTGGTTTGCTGTTCTATATCTGTTTAACTCAAGTCCAGTTTGAGTCTCGGGGTGTTTGTGTTACTATTGGATTACTGATTTTCGTTTGGGTCTATCTGGGTGTGGTGCTGTGTGTTTTAAAAGCTGTCCCATTGTTGTTGTGTTACTGCTGTTGATTGCTGGAGTTCGTTACCTGCTGCTGACTACTCTTTCTTCTTCTATTTTCCATTATCCAGGTACACACATTTGACCTCATGACTGATGTAATCTTCAATTGAAAAATAAAATTAAACCATTTTCCAGAGCCATGCTCGTTTGGATGCATATAGCTGTATTCGACCATCTGATGAGTAGTATACATATTTAGCTTATTTAATTTGTATTGTATTAAGGACTGTTTAATTAGAACCATTTCTGAAATATTTGGACCATTTGATTCATACTGGACTGTATTTAGACTGTGTGAGTTATTGTTTTCTCAGGCTTGTGGCAGTACTGTTAGCTAAGCATTAAGTTATACTTATGTTCAGTGTAGGTTGATAGAGTCATGTCTTAACTAGCTGAGGTTAACTCCAGTAGTCGTTTCGGTTACCTCATGAAGTTATTCTAGTGGTAATGTAGTTGCAATGAAGTCATTTAAATGTTTAAATGCTGGTTTAGTAGTGTCGATTTGAATTGGTCCAAAAAATAGTTAGTTTGATTTGAATTCATACCTGAATATGTTCATATATAGTGTTAAATGAAATCATGAAATTGAGTTGCTACTACTGTTGTTAAATTCATACGTTTTAGTTCGATTTTCATCTTTAGTGATATTTAAGAATTCACTAATAAATATATAATTTAAGTTGGAATTGGAATTCTAACGATTGATGTCCCGCTTTGTTACAATCATCAAATACACTTAGAACAATTTAGGGCAATTTCAGTGAATACTTGGCCCAATTAAATCAAGGCATCGTTTGATCAGCCATCACAGGCAATTTTAGCCTTAATGCCCTAACAGGCGGTCTGTGATTGGCCTGCCCTTATGCATACTTGATTTTAAGTTTTAAGCGGGCCGTATTCAAGGCCCAAGCTGGCTGGAAATTTGAATTTGTATGAACTCATAGATCCTAAATATAGTAGCTCTTAAATAATGTCAATCAGTTAAGACTTTTTCTTTTATTTTTAGAGACAAATAAAGTAGAGAATCATAGTTGCTCTTAGATTTGCCTGTTATAACCCATGAGATGATCCTCACCGAACAAAGCACATAAATTGCGAGGCCCTCATAAATGTATATATTAAAAATACTTAGACTTCAGGATGGGCCGTTTAGCGAATTGCACGGTCTTCCCCAAAATAATAACACGTTAGTCTCTTTAGGCGCATATTTTAATAGCATCACCTTCCTAAACCTGAGTGCACATTTATGTGACTCAAATCCAAATTCCAACGAAGTCGAAATGTGTCAATAACCACGGGTGCATTGATGTGACGTGGTTCGAGATGTGTTTTCACGACGTTGCAATTCTCGTTAAAAATAATAATAATAATAATAATAATAATAATAATAATAATAATAATAATAATAATAATAAAAGCGGTAAAAAATCAAAATTTGAACATAAGTTCAACATGTATTAAAATCGGATAAATAAGCCGAATGTGATAGTTGAGCGACCGTGCTAGAACCACGGAACTCTGGAATGCCTAACACCTTCTCCCGGGTTAACAGAATTCCTTATCCAGATTTCTGGTCCGCGGACTGTTAAACAGAGTCATTCTTTTCCTCGATTCGGGATTCAACCGGTGACTTGGGACACCATAAATCTCCCAAGTGGCGAATCTTAATAATATATCCCGTTTCGATTGTCCTTTAATTGGAAAAACTCCCCTTATTACACCCTTGCGGGGTGTGGTAGGTAAATCGGAGGTGTGACAGCTCTGGCAACTCCGCTGGGGACAAGAAAACCCAAAACTTCGGTTCAAGGTTTAAGAATTCGAGCTTAGAATAATTGTTATGTTTGGCTTTAGCTGATTTTCCTACATGTTTCATGCTAAATGTGCTAAATATTTACCGCTTTGATATTATTTGAATTGTATATAAACTGTGCCGAAACCTTCTCTTCTCCCTCCTGAGAAGTGCACGCTGGTCGTGACTTCTTTCTATTAGTGTCATATCCCAAAATAGAACTAGGATTTGGAGGAGTTGCAAAATCGGATGATCTTTTGGTTACCGGTACGCAGTTCCCATCCTCGGCTTGAGCTGTCCGCTCGGGTAAGCCAGGTCTAGAACAATACACCCAGGTTTTAAACTTAGTATAACGCAGCCTCATGCCAGATCCCTAGTAGGAGTGTTTATTTGCATCATGTTGCATTCGACTTAGGGGACTCAACATAGTGGTTGGGTACGTCTAGGACAAGCAACCTGAAATGAAAAAGATCATCCTGTTGCATCCTGTTTGTTTTACGCATTTATTTGCTTTAGACTTGCATGCTGACCGGCTTCTGAAAATCGGGGATACAGGGAATTTGAGAAAAAGAGAAAGAAAGAAAGAGAAAAATTGCAGTGTAGAGAGATAACTACTTATTTTAGGAACAAACCAATGCCCAAGTAGTGTCGAAATTCTGCCGAAATTTTTGAAAAAAAAAAAGGGAATGTTTTGTTAGTTCAATTTATTAGAAAGGAGTCTTGTTTTCAAATTTAGTTTATTGGCCGAACTACGCCAGTTTGATTCTCACAGGGTGTGAGATACGTAGGCAACCCTCATTGGGTCCAGCTTCCCATTTTGCAAAAATAGCCAAAAATGTCAAATTTTAATTTTTCATAAATAAGTCGGGCGATGCTGTTTTGTCAAAAATAGCCAAATGTTTCCGAAAGGGACGCCGGAAGGCTGACTTTGCATAAACAACCACCTTTGATTATTTTTAAGTTTTCGACCAGTTAGCCCACATAGCCTCAAAAACTTTGTCACCAAAGTGCTGGAAGGCCGTGTTCGAAAAAAAACCGGGTCTTGTGTTTTAATTTGAAAACATTGTTGTCAGTTTTGTTTTGAGTCAAATAAGTTTTACCTCTTGCTTAAAACCCCTTAATAAATGTGCAGAATGAGCACGGGTCCAAGTTTGCCAGTAACAGTTAGGAGCAAGATCCCTTTGGAGTTGCGTTTGTGGTGGGAGGAATTAGGAAAGCTGGAGCGAGATAAGATCAAAATACATCTGGGGGGTCTCACCAGTTTGTTGAACGTCAGACCCAGATGTGATATCATAAAGGCTTTGGGTACGTTTTGGAACACGACCCATAATGTGTTCCATTTCTCGGATTTTGAACTTACCCCAGCCTTAGAAGAGGTAGCAGGTTATATGGACATTACCGAGGGGCTAAGGCACAAATATCTAATTGCTCCAAGAGCCGTCAATTCACAAAAGTTCATGGATCTACTGAAGATAAGCAAAGGAGTCCCGTACTCTAAATTGGATAGGGGTTTTTCCACTCTAAATTTCATATACCAGAGGTATGGGCATATAGGAGGGTTCAACGATCCAGAAAGCGGGGTTTGTAGCAGAGAGAATCAAACAAAATGGAATGAACATAGGCGGTTCGCCTTCATGGTAGCCTTCTTTGGCATTGTGGTGTTTCCCCGGAAAGATAGAAACATTGATCTGAAAGTGGCTGGAGTCGTCAAGGTCTTAATACCAACAACAAAAGCACGATGTCCCTTATGATAGTATCCGAGGTATATCGAGCTCTCACAGCTTGTAAGGCCGGGCAGATTTCTTCGAGGGATGCAATTTATTATTGCAGATGTGGATGGTCGAGCATTTGTGTCGTCATCCTCAGTATGTGAGCTATAGATCTACAGACAAAGGCTTCATTGAAGAATATAACACAAAGGTTTCAGGGCTCAGATGGCCGAAAGGGCTTGTATACTGGGTATCCTATCTCCGTGCCATCACTGTGGTACAAATAGATTGGACGCTAGGTTGGCTTCCTATAGAAGAAATTGTATATATGCCCGCCGCTGGTTCTTACTTCCTCCTAATAGGACTCCGAGGTATTCAACCTTATGCGTCCTACCGGGTGATGAGACAATTAGGAAGGTGTCAGGTCGTACACCCATAGGAAGATCTCAGTGTTTATGCGGTCGAGGTTAGCACCGATGGCCAATTTCATGAAGAGACCGTTCGTTCTATATGGAATGAATGCCAGTACTTGATGGTAAAAACTCGAGTACGTAACCTATCCCGAGGAGAGGTCTCACCTGATTATATCGCCTGGTACAGAAAGAAGAGCATTGCGAGAGACAGACCAGAATGGCCAACCAAAAGGCCTCATCTTCAGGATTTTGCCGAGCCATCACGAGAACAGTGGGGTTGGCTAGCAGAAGAAGAAAACTACAGGGCAGAAATAGGCAAGCTGAAACAACAGATTAGGGACCTGGAGTTCGAAAATAGTGTGCAAGTTGCTGCCGACGAAGGGGATAAAAAGAAGTTAGCCCAAGAAAATGAGGCTCTTAAGGCCCAGGTCCTGCAGATGAGAATAGATGCTGACAACCAACAGAGAAGTCAGTCTGTTGAAAGGTTGATAAGTGGATTGAAAAAGCAAATCATTAAATGACAAGAGGATTTGGGAAGAGATGAAGCTAGACTGACAAGGATCCAAGCCAGATGGGCAAGAGGTACAGAGGAGCGAGCAAATCGCATATGGAAAATGAAGAGGGACTACGAGGGGAGCATTACTATATTGAGAGAAACAATATCTACCCTCAAAGAACGGGTCTTCAGACAAGCCAGAGACTCCAGAGCTGATAGGACACGCTGTTATGACTTGATGGCACGGATGGAGAAACAGGTGCATGAGTTTCAGGATCAACTCTTTCACAACGCTCAAGTACTAGGGATGCGGAACCGACGAATAGAGCAGTTGCTTGCGGAAAGGGACAGAATAAGGGGAATAATCGAAGATATCGGGCACTACATCACCTTGAAGTGCTTAGCTTGTGAGGATATGCCTTGTACTACTTTCTTTGCTTCAATAATGATTTATGTCCACCAGATCATGGAAGATATGAAAGACCTGCAGAGAGGCCTTGCACCAAAGCCCGCGGCGAGGCCGAACGACGCCCCACGGGCACCAAAATTCAAAGCCCTAAGGCACCCATAGTCTGAGTCTGTATTTTCCTTGTCTTCAGAGTCCGTTGTCCGTTGGAGTTCGCATTTCCCTTTTTGCATAAAGTCTGTAGTCTGTATCAAGTCTGTCAGCTTCCTTTCAAAAGTGCTTTTCCTTGTAATAGAATGTTTTGTTAATGAAAATTGAAAAATCCAAAAATGTTGTCTTTATTTTTCGCATTTGTAGTCAGAACTACGTGGTCTGATTCATGCGGGGACATGATACAGAGGCAATCCACATAAGATTCGACCACCATTTTAAAAAAATAAAGGGAAAAAGGGAATAATAGAAAAATAAAAAAGAAGAAATAAAGGACATAAAGGAAAGTTTGGGGCACATATGTAAGAAGCCGGGATGACGCATGCAGTCAAGCAAATGCATAATAGAGACGATTAACTGTATAGGTGAATTCATGCCAATGTGCGGTTATCAAATCTGTTAAAACCTAACCGCTAACAAAGTTTGTTGTTTTCCAGAGATTTCAAACAGTTAGCTTGTTAGAACGTACTGGAAAATTACCATTACCAAACAAGATCTAAAGGACCTATACCGAAAAGTATGTCTGGTTCGGACAAAAGTGTTGAAGAGGAAAAAACAGAGATACAAACAATGAAGGAGGAAGTAGACAGGTTGAGACAAGAGATAGCAGAAATGCACCTAGCCTGGGCTAGGGGCAACAAGTACTAGTCCCTCCCACTACCCCTACTCTCCCACCAGCACAAACTCCGGAGTACCCGCCCACTGGTCCATCAATGAGTTTCTCAATTCACCAATAGTATCAAGGGAAAACTCCTTACAATCCCCAAGTTCCACCACCCAAACATGACCCTCCTCCACCAACTGCTCCTGTTTTCGTGGCACCTCCACCCGCCAAATTGCAAAGATCATCCAGCGAGCCGGTGTTTCAGGCTCATGACAACCAATATAATCCTCCCGAACCCACCTTCAAAGCACCCGAGCCATATACTTACAACCCTCACTTTGAGCTACCGGCAGAAACTGAGAAGCCGTCTAAGAGTCCGGAGCAGGATGAAATGCTTCGCAAAGTAAAAAGCCTGGAGCAGTCTTTCAGGAACATGCATGGGCTGGGTGGCCAAGTCAGTGTGGCCTATAAAGATATGTGTACTTTCCCCGATGTTCAGTTGCCTGCAAGGTTTAAGATGCCAAAGTTTGATCTATATGAGGGGCATGGTGATCCAATGGCACACTACTGTAACACTTCTCAAATTTATAAAAATCTCGAAACACGCTAATTATAGAACTAAATTATTATTATCTTATTTTTCTTGCCTATAGTGGAAAAAAGAATATCTATATATACATTTAAATAATTGAATATACAATTAGGGAATATTAATATTGTTAATATTACTAATTACTAAGAATAAATATCATTAATTACTAATTAATTAAAAAGAAGAAGAAAAAAAGAAAAATAAAAGAGAAGGGAAAATCCTAAAGCCCGTAAGGCAAAGCCTTAAACAAAATAAAAGAAAGAAAAAAGCCTTAAGTCTAAAAAGCCTTAACAGAACAAAAAAAAAGAGGGCTAAAACGTGCATTCAGTAGAAGCTAAAACGTGCATTCAGCATTTAGCAGAAGTCTTACACCATAAACTTAAACAGAGCACTACGAAACAGAGGCAGCGACTCGGTCAACGAAAAAGAAATCTAGGGTTCTTTACAAATCACAAATTCTTGAACTAAGGTAAGTAAATTTTCCTATTGCCAATTAGCCTATAGTGGTAATAGGTGAGAATTGAATAGCTAACCCCCTTCTTCCTCTATATTATCAATAAATTGCATATTTAGGTATAGTACTTTAAAATTGATTAAAATGCACTGGTTGTTGTAGAATCAATTGTTTGACTGATATTAATTGGACTGGGGCCTACGAATTGGCTCGAAAAGTTTTGAGGTGAGTTGATATAACCCTTTACTAAAGTGGTTTAACTCACAAAAGCACGCATATAAGATGTTTGATGAATTGCTTAAAAGAGTTTATCTTTATTTAATAAGAGCGAGTGAGTACCCATTAATTTAGAATTGTTCTAGCAAAAGTTTAGATGATCTATTATGCTATATGTGCTTAAATTTTCAGATTTTTTTGTGTTATTCTTATATGCTATTTTCATGTTGAAAATTATGAAGAAGAAAGAATCTTTAGAAATATTTTCATATGTTTATTTCATTCTTATGCCATGCTTTACATGTAAGGACACCAATATGAGCATGTACATAATGTTCTATAAAGAAAAGATTTAGACTTGAAAATTTACAAGAAGAAGTTTTAGAAAGAAAAAATTTTTGGGGAGTATCCTTTATTCTGAGAAGGGGTCATCGTCCAGGCCGAGGGTCCTGACCAAGGTGTTGACTTCCTGAAACTAATTGTGCCAAAGTAGGGAGTACACGAGCCGAGGGTCTCATTGCTGAGAATTTACTTAGCCATGCTAAGGTATGATACATGAGCGCTGAGAACCATGAAGCGAGTGGCACCTCGTGGATTGGGCCTATTCGATCAGGTTGGGATCGAACCCGTACCGATCACACGGTGACTGAGACAGAATTAAGTCAGGATAGTTGGAACTCCCAAAGTATAAAGTAAAGTATTTTATTTAAAGAAATAAAAAGAAAAGAATTTCTTTTAGAATATTCATAAATTGCTATTATCCAATTATTTTAGAATTATTCTTATAAGCTTTATGTTTTACATGCATTTAGAACCTTTGCTCGTAATGTATATGTTATTAAAGTTTCTCCCCCGGTTGTTGAGACTCACTGAGTACAATGGATGGCACTGACGTTCTCTTTTGGGAACCTACGTTGGTCTGCGGTACAACGTAGGAACCAGATTTGCAGGCAAGCAGGCTACGAGTTAGGACTTCCTTCCCATCCGGTGCTATTGATGAGCTCCGGTTTTGTTCGTGGAGTATTCCTTAGAGTCATTTTATTTAGCTATTTCTTTGTTTATTTATAGAACTGGCCAGGAAATCTTATGTCCTGAGCAGTGCGTCAGTTTATCAGTAGAGGCTTCATAGACATAGTCAATGGGTTGAGATTCAGATGTTATTTTATAATAACTTAGCAGTAATTTAGTAGTTACTACTAATAAAGCTTTGGATTTGATTTATTTAAATATTTGAATTAATAAAAAGTATTTGGTTAGAGTATTGCTTTGTTGCATATAAAGTTTGGAGTTATAATAGGCTTGATAAGCAGAGATGGTTCGCTCGGTCATTTTTAGTGATCGAGTGCCGGTCTCGGCTTGTTCAGAAAATGGGTCGTGACATCTACGAGGTTTTTGTAGCAAGATGAGAGGGGCCAGTGAGAACGATGAGCTATTGATAGCTTATTTTGGTCAGAGTTTAAGCGGGTCTGCGCTAGAATGGTATACAAGGCAGGATCCCAACAGGTGGTACACCTGGGACGACCTGGCGCAAGCATTTGCCGGTCATTTCCAATATAATCTTGAGATCATCCCTGACCGTGTCACATTGTTAAAGCTGGAGAAAAAGCCTGGAGAGAGCTCCAGGGAATTTGGGTTTCGTTGGAGGGAGCAGGCGACAAGAGTCGACCCTCCTATGAGGGAAGGTGAAATGGTGGATTATTTCTTACAGACTTTGGAGCCAACGTACTTTGGTCACCTAGTGACATCAGTTGGTAAATCTTTCAATGAGGTCGTAAAGATGGGCGGCATGATTGAAGAAGGACTCAAGTCCAACAAGATAATGAGCTATTCGGTAATCAAGGCCACAACTCAGGCTATCCAAAGCGGCACGGGAGGTGTGCTCGGGAAGAAGAAGAGAGAAGAGGTCGCAACAGTCGAAGCAGGTACCTGGTCCGGATCCAGAGGTCCTTCCCCCTACTACCAACCCAGACCCCACCGCCCAAATTACCCATACGCTCCATATGGCCCTCCACAATCCTACTACCCACCACCAGAGCCACGTTTTTCCGTCCATCACATCCAAAGATATACCCAGCCTCCGGCTCACCCGCAATGGCATGCGCCAGCTCCCCAAAATACATATCCACCTCCACAAAACACATATCCACCCCCGAGGGCCTACAGAAATCCGTCAGGGTCAGGTTTTCGTGGGAATCAAGTCTTCAAGAATGAGAGGATGCAGAAGCATAGAACATTTACTCCACTGGGAGAAACCTATACTACTCTTTTCCACAAATTGAGGCAGTTAGGCCTGTTGAATCCTATTGAGCCCAAATTGCCAAATCCCCTTCCCAGAAATCTGGACCATTCAGTGAGCTGTGAATATTGTTTGGGGGCCCCCAGACATGATACTGAGAAATGTTGGAAGTTGAAGACTACATTGCAAGACCTTATTGATACAAACAGGATCGAGGTTCAGGCTCCAGAAGCACCAAACATCAATCAGAATCCGCTGCCAATGCACCATGAGACCCACATGATCGAACTACTGCACAAGGGAGGGGAGTTTAAGAAGCCCTCGCAAATAGTGATGATGATCCGGGCCAGTGAAGCCAGTCCCAAGGAAAAACTAACCAATGAGAAGGCAGTGGTACATCTGAAAAGTGTATACACCAAGCCAGTTGTGGTGATGGGGAAAGGGTCGTCTATTGCTGCGAAGAAACCAGAGCCAGTCAAGGTAGTGATGCAGGGGGTGTCAAGCACACCCGTGGTAGTGAAAGGGGCTCACATAGAACCAGTTGTCATCAAACCGATAATGCAGTTGCTAATAATCAGTGAAAAGGCCATGCCGTGGAGCTACAATCAAGTGACAGTGATGTATAAGGGAAAGAGGTTATAGAAGAAGTGTATGAAACTCAAGGTCTAACTCGTTCGAGAAGGTGTTTTGCTCCCGCAGAGTTAAGACGGACCAATCCAGTAGCAATAAAGAAGCTAGTTACCAAGGAAGAGGCGGAAGAATTCTTAAAGAAGATGAAGGCGCAGGATTACTCCATTGTGGAGCAGTTGAGGAAGACCCCGACACAGATCTCATTGCTATCATTATTGATCCATTCAGACGAGCACCGACGGGCATTAATGAAAATTCTGAACGAAGCCCATGTTCCGAATAAGATCTCTGTGAACCATCTAGAGAAAATAGCGAACAAGATTTTTGAGGTGAAACGGGTGACATTTTCTGATGATGAGTTGCCCGTGGAGGGTACAGAATATGATAGAGCTCTCTATTCGACCGTGAAGTGTTAAGACTCGGTAGTCACTCGAGTATTGAGTTTAATGGGTCCAGTGCCAATATTTGCCCGTTGTCCACCTTCAACAAGCTGAAGGTTGATAATGACCGAATTCACAAGAACAACATCTATGTTCAAAGGTTTGATGGTGGTGGTACAGACACAGTGGGTGACATCATACTTGAATTGACAATTGGCCCAATCGAGTTCACCAAGGATTTTCAAGTGTTAGATGTCTCAGTGTCGTATAATCTTCTGTTGGGACGACCGTGGATTCACACTACCAAAGCAGTGCCTTCTACACTACATCAGATGGTCAAGTTCGAGTGGGATAGACAAGAGATCGTAGTGCATGGGGAAGACAATACATGCGCCGTAAGTGATGCCATCATACCCTTCATAGAGACTGATGATGATATGGGGTCGTGGGTTTACCAGGTTTTCGATACGGTTACAGCGGACAAAGTTCCTGAGGGTAAAAACATCCCACTTCCCAGAACAGCAGCTACAACTGTCATGGTAGCCTCGGAGATGCTGAAAAATGGGTTTGTGCCAGGCAAAGGTTTGGGGGCTGATCTTCAGGGTATTGTTCAACCGGTTTCTTTGCCCAAGAATCTGGATACCTTTGGGCTGGGGTTCAAGCCTACAGCGGCGGATGTACGACGGGCCCGCAAGATGAAGAAAAGGGAATAGGTCCTTCCCAAGCCAATCCCATGCCTGTCCTGAGCTTTTGTCAGGCCGAGCATCAAAAAACAATTGTTGTCCAAGGTTACAGGGCCACTGATTGGTATAAATGGGGATTCGAATGAAGGTTTTAAAAGATAATTTGCCAAAGTCAACATGGTAGAAGCTGGGGAAGGATCCAGCAAGGCGGATGTGCAGTTTTTGGGGCCTAAGGACAAGGTCAACAATTGGATGGCTACTCCTCTTCCCATGCGGAGGGAGTCTTGGTAGTAGGCTTTGATTTTCCTTCATGTTTAGCTGGATTATTCCAGGGTTGTAATCCAGTTGTCTTTTATTTTGTACTCGTCAAAGTGTGAAACCTTGTTATCCCGTACTTCAATCAATGAAAGTTTCCTCTTTACTCCTTATTTTATTTTAATTTTGTTTTCTTCTTTTATTTTCTGAATAGTTCTCTTTATACCGGTCTTAATGACATGGCATGCACGACGGATCTTCAACCTAGTCTAAAAAATCAATATGATTCCGAACTAATAGTGCAAGAGGTAGAATATGATGAAGAGTCGGAATACGATGAGGATGAAGCCTTCGAAGAAATTAACAGAGAATTAAGCCAATTTAAAAAGAAACCCAAGCCCAACTTAAATGACACGGAAGCCATCAATCTGGGGGATGCGGATGACATTCGGGAAACTAAAATAAGCGTCCACATTGAACCAAACATCAGGGAAGAATTAGTCAAAGCACTTATTGAGTTCAAAGATATTTTTGCATGGTCATATGACGACATGCCAGGTTTGAGCACCGATTTAGTGGTTCACAAATTGCCCACTGACCCGGCATGCCCTCCCGTCAAGCAAAAATTGAGGAAGTTCAAAACCGACATGAGTGTGAATATTAAGGAAGAAGTAACCAAATAGATAAATGCCAAGGTTATTCGGGTTACTCAATATCCAAGTTGGTTGGCTAATATGGTTCTAGTGCCGAAGAAAGATGAAAAAATCAGGGTATGTGTTGATTATTGCAATTTGAACAGAGCAAGCCCAAAGGATAACTTCCCGTTACCTAACATCCATATCTTGATCGATAATTGTGACAAACGTGAGATCGGGTCTTTTATGGATTGCTATGTTGGGTATCATATAAATCTGATGGATGAGAAAGATGCAGAGAAGACGACTTTCATCACGCCGTGGGGAACTTATTGCTATCGGGTAATGCCATTCGGTCTGAAGAACGTTGGAGCAATGTACATGAGGGCAATGACTATTGTGTTTCATGATATGATACACAAAGAGATTGAGGTATACGTAGATGATGTGATTATAAAATCCAAGCATCAGGCAGATCACGTAAGAGACCTAAGGGAGTTTTTCCAAAGAATTCGGAAGTACGATATTAAGCTCAACCCTTCTAAATGTGCATTTGGTGTTCCATCTGGAAAGCTGTTGGGATTCATAGTCAGTCGGCGAGGCATTAAGTTGGACCCGTCAAAGATCAAATCTATTCAGGAGTTGCCACCTCAGAAGAACAACACTGAATTGATGAGTTTATTGGGAAGGTTGAATTATATCAGCAGGTTTATCGCTCAACTCACCGTGACTTGTGAACCCATTTTTCGGTTACTGAAGAAAGATGTTGCAATAGAATGGACGGAAGAGTGTCAGGAGGCATTTGACCAGATAAAAAGGTATTTATCGAATCTGCCTATGTTGGTTCCATCCGAGCCAGGAAGACCGTTGATTCTCTATCTAACGGTCCTGGAGAATTCATTTGGTTGTGTACTAGGGCAACACGATATCACGGGAAGGAAGGAGCAGGCCATCTATTATCTCAGCAAGAAGTTTATGGTTTATGAGGTTAAGTACACTCAACTTGAGAAGACATGTTGCGCCTTAACTTGGGTGGCACAGAAGTTGAAGCATTATTTGTCATCTTATACTACTTACCTCATATCTCGTCTGGACCCATTGAAGTATATTTTCTAGAAGCCTATGCCCACAGGGAGATTGGCGAAGTGGCAAATTTTACTCACGGAGTTCGACATTGTTTACGTGACTCGGACTGCGATGAAAGCACAGGCGTTGGCGGATCACTTGGCTGAGAATCCGGTCGATGAAAAATATGAGCCATTGAGGACGTATTTTCCTGATGAAGAAGCGATGCATGTCGACGAGCTGGAGTTGACTGAAGAACCCGGATGGAAGCTTTTCTTTGATGGAGCTGCAAATTCGAAGGGAGTTGGAATAGGAGCGATACTTATTTTCGAAACAAGGCATCATTATCCTGTTACGGCCCAGCTGCGTTTATATTGTACCAAAAACATGGATGAGTATGAGACGTGCATTTTGGGCTTACGGTTAGCTGCAGACATGGATGTCCAGGATGTTTTGGTCTTGGGAGACTCGAACCTCCTGGTACATCAAATTCAAGGTGAATGGGAAACACGGGATTTGAAGCTCATACCGTATCAACAATGTTTGCACGATCTATGTCAACAGTTTCGATCAATGGAGTTCCGGCACATCCCAAGAATTCATAGATGCTTTGGCCACCTTAGAATCGATGTTGCACCATCTGGATAAAATCCATGTTGATCCGTTGCACATTCAGGTTCATGATCAGCATGCTTGTTGTGACATGATAGAGGAAGAACTAGATGGCGAACCATGGTTCTATGATGTCAAGGAGTACCTCAGGATGGGGATATACCCGGAGCAGGCCCCAGGAGATCAAAAGAGAGCCATTCAGCGGTTGGCGAATGGATTATTCCTCAGTGGAGGGGTGTTGTACAAAAGAACACCGGACTTGGGATTGCTAAGATGCATAGATGCCAGTCAAGACACAACAGTTATGACAGAGGTACATTATGGAGTTTGTGGGCCACATATGAGTGGATATATATTGGCGAAGAAGATTCTTAGAGTAGGTTATTATTGGCTCACTATGGAGCGAGATTGTATCAGTTTTGTGCGTAAATGCCATCAGTGCCAGATACATGGAGATCTGATTCATTCTCCACCGACAGAATTACACATAATGTCCGCACTGTGGCCTTTTGTTGTATAGGGGATGAATGTCATTGGACCTATTGAGTCAGTAGCTTCCAACGGTCATAGGTTCATTCTGGTGACCATTGATTATTTCACCAAGTGGGTTGAAGCTAAAACTTTAAAGTCGGTAACCAAGAAAGCAGTAGTGGATTTCGTTCATTCCTATATCATCTGTAGATTTGGGATCCCGAAGGTAATTATCACGGACAATGGTGCTAATCTTAACAGCAGTTTGATGAAAGAAGTATGTCAACAGTTTAAGATTACACACCGCAATTCCACCCCATATCGTCCCAAGGCAAATGGAGTGGTTGAGGCAGCCAACAAGAATATAAAGAAGATATTGAGGAAAATGGTAGAAGGGTCCAGACAATGGCACGAAAAGTTACCGTTTGCATTGTTGGGTTATCGCACTACTGTTCGTACTTCGGTAGGTGAAACTCCTTATTTGTTGGTATATGGAACTGAAGCAGTGATACCGGCAGAAGTTGAAATCCCGTCTCTCCAAATTGTTGCTGAGGCTGAGATTGATGATGATGAGTGGGTCAAAACCCGTTTGGGGCAGTTGAGCTTGATTGATGAGAAGAGGTTGGCAGTAGTATGTCATGGCCAGTTATAGCAAAAGAGGATGGCAAGAGCATACAATAAGAAGGTACGTCCCAGGAAATTCGAAGTGGGGCAACAAGTATTGAAACGAATCCTTCCACACCAGGCCGAAGCAAAGGGCAAGTTCGCCCTGAATTGGCAAGGGCTGTTTATTGTGACCAGAGTGTTGTCAAATGGCACTTTATGTTTGACAGATATTGAAGGAAGATGTATAGACATGGCTATCAATTCTGACGCAGTCAAGAGATACTATGTATGATCTCTTTTGGTTGTAATTGTTTTTGTTTGTTTGTACTTGACATTGTATCGGAGAATGAAATGACGGAGGAAATTTGTTCTTCTATCCAAACACTTTAACCCTCGCTTCCCTTTTGAGCCTTATTTATTCTTTCATACCCCTCTTTTGGAATCAGTAATGAAAATGAAAAGAGCGAGAAAAGAAAAATGATAACAAAAACAAAGGAAAGTAATAAGAAAACAAAGGAATTGGGAACTACGTTTGACCTGATTCCTCGAAAAGGATACGTAGGCACCTTACGGATCGGTCATAATGTAACAAAAATCAAAAGATCCCCAAGCAAGAAAACTGGGGCAGAAGTTGTATTTGTAATTTTGGGAAAGAAATTTGATTCCAAAAGTTGTAATGTTTTACCCGTCAAAATTATTTTGAACTTTTGATACCCTTTTTCTTGTAGCCTCACACCAAAAAACCATATTGATGTCCAAAAAAGACCTCCCGATCAGTATCCGAGAAGTACCAAGTCAGGCAAATTGAAGTCGGAAATAACACTCTGATCCCCAGCAGAAAGAGGATCATAAGCTGAAGAGAATTGATAGCCAAAAGAATCGTCAGCAGAGAGAGTCTTATCGGTAAGACTCCAATCCCCAGCTGAAATAAAATGAGAGATTCTTATCGGTGAAAACCTTCACAAACACCATAAGGAGACGGAAGTTGAGAGAAATAAAATGAGAGAGTCTTATCGGTGAAAACCTCCACAGGCACCATAAGGCGGCAGGAGTTGAGAGAAATGAGAGAGTCTTATTAGTGAAAATCCCTCTAAGGGCACTATGAGGTGACAAGGAGTCAAAAAGGGGCAAAACAAGATAAGATTGACGGAAAGGATCCGTCGAGGCATCAAGCAGAACAAAGATGTGGATTCGCAGAAGTGTTGGGTTACGGGGCCTTTTGAAATGCAAAGTAGGGCCATCAGAAAGGTTGATTGATATAAATAGACTGGGTTGGTTAATCCAGAATGCACGACATGATCATTGGAGTCGGTTATACCGTTCAGATAAGTTCTTTTCCTTTTTCTTCTCCCCAGTTTGTTCAGAAAGACTTTTCTTTTTCTATCTCTCAAAGTCATCATTTTTTTTATTTCTTTGGTTAAAGATTTTTCAATAGTAGTTGCTTTTAAGAAGGATTCTCATAGCCTACTACCAGTTTCCAATATGGTGCAACGCAAAATATGGATAGGACAGGCCGAAGATAATGCAATAGAATGAGAAAAACGTTTATTGCAAGACCAAATGATGGATTAGTCTAGGATTTCGGGGAAAGCATGAAGAAAGGGTGGCAAAACAACAGTTGAGAGGGTTATGAATAAGGAATCGTCAAGAAGGTCGAAAGTTATCGGCCAAGTTTCAAGATGGTCGGACGACGACCAGCATGAATATCATCCCCAGCAAATAATATCATCCCCAGCAAGTTTTGATAGTATACTGGAGCGCAGAGCAGGGGAAGGAGAAAAGGAAAAACAATCCCCAACAGGAGTGGCACGACCACTCACCACGTTTAAACTAACAAAACTTTCTTTGATTTGAAGCAGGTAAAGGACATGTTATTGATGGCGGAAAGACATGCCATAAGGAAGATTATCAACTGGGGCAGAATATTTTCTTCAATGTTTGAAAATTTTCTTGAAATCGGGTACGCATAGGAGGAACGAGGAAAGCAATTCCAGTTTTAGGGGAAAGCAAGACAACAAATTTTGAAGAAAGCAATTTCGGAGAAGGACAATACAGCCTTGGGTAAAGTAGTCTTGGAAGAAGCCAGACCACACAAGGGAAGCGGTCTTTGAACCAGTGTTATTCCCAGCAGTGTTGAAAGAAGGAAAATAACAAGTTTTAATGAAGGAAGTTGTATTCCCAGCGTACAGAACAAAAGGATAAAACTTGTGTTCAGAAAAGCAAAAGGCCAGTGTCATCCCCAACACTTTTCGGAAGAATGAAGCACCGATTTTGAAAATTCCCCCAGCAGTGTTATCCTCATCAGTATTATCCCCAGCAGTGTTGAGAGAAAATAAAAATATTTTTTTTAAGAAAGTAGTTTTGAAGAAAAGAGAACAAGGGGGAAAGGAGATTCCCCTAGCGGTGTTGCCCCAGCAGGTAAGTAAATAATTCCCCAGCAGGTAAATCAAAATTTTTCCAGCAGTGTTATCCCCAGCAGTTAAGAGGGAAGACAACACGAGTTTTTGAGGGAAGCAGTTCTGGAAGAAGGTAATTCAGTTAGAGGGAAATGGTTCAGGAGGCAAGAGGGAAGAACGGTAATAGATTGAAGTTAAATTATAGTTGAAGTCAGGAGCCCGCATGCAGAACAGAGGAATAAATTTCAAGTCTGAAGTCAGGAGCCCGCCTGCAGAACAGAGGAATACATTTCAAGTCTGAAGTCAGGAGCCCGCCTGCAGAACAGAGGAATACATTTCAAGTCTGAAGTCAGGAGCCCGCCTGCAGAACAGAGGAATACATTTCAAGTCTGAAGTCAGGAGCCCGCCTGCAGAACAGAGGAATACATTTCAAGCCTGAAGTCAGGAGCCCGCCTGCAGAACAGAGGAATACATTTCAAGCCTAAAGTCAGGAACCCGCATGCAGAACAGAGGAATACATTTCAAGCCTGAAGTCAGGAGCCCGCATGCAGAACAGAGGAATACATTTCAAGTCTGAAGTCAGGAGCCCGCATGTAGAACAGAGGAATACATTTAAAGTCTAAAGTCAGGAGCCCGCCTGTAGAACAGAGGAATACATTTCAAGTCTGAAGTCAAGAGCCCGCTTGCAGAACAGAGGAATACTTTTCCAGTATGAACTCAGGAGCTCGCCTGCAGAACAGAGGAATAAATTTCAAGTCTGAACTCAGGAGCTCGCCTGCAGAACAGAGGAATACATTTCAAGTCTGAACTCAGGAGCCCGCCTGCAGAACATAGGAATACATTTCAAGTCTGAAGTCAGGAGCCCGCCTGCAGAACATAGGAATACATTTCAAGTCTGAAGTCAGGAGCCCGCCTGTAGAACAGAGGAATACATTTCAAGTCTGAAGTCAGGAGCTTGCCTGTAGAACAGAGGAATACATTGCAAGTCTGAAGTCAGGAGCCCGCCTGTAGAACAGAGGAATACATTGCAAGTCTGAAGTCAGGAGCCCGCCTGTAGAACAGAGGAATACATTTCAAGTCTGAAGTCAGGAGCCCGCCTGTAGAACAGAGGAGTATATTCAAGTTTAAGTCAAGAAGTCAGTAACCCGCCAGGAGAGCGAAAGGTTACAACAAAAATCCCCAGCGTAAATCCAAATTCAGAAGTCAGAAGGAAGGCAACAGCGGTCAGAGGAGGGAAGTTCAAGTTTCAAAGGAACAGTAATTCGAAGCTCACAAGAAGAAAATAAGCAGTTCGAGTTTGGCAATCAAGAGAGAATACAAGTCAGGTCAGAGATGAAGAAACATCAAAGGAAAAACGAGGCCACAAGAGACGCAAGAAGAACAAGTTGAAGATCTAGATAAGATTTTGTAATTCGTAGACTAGTCTAGCTTCTGATTTTCTGTTTAGCATGGTGTAATAAGGAGGTCAGTAAGCAGTAGCAGCCGCAGCAGCAGTAACAGCAAAATCACAGTCCCACGGTAGTCCCAGCTACCAAAACTTCCCGAACTACATTGACCTGATTTCCTTTTAGCTAGGGATATGTAGGAAACCTTTGAAGCAGAGGTTCGGTCAAATCTTTTAAAAATGCTTCACACGGAGTATTCAAACGGGCAAAAATCGCTCGTATACGCTCACTTTATCTTTGCACAAAAACTCTTCGTGTTTCCGGACAAAGAAGGGCAGCTGTGAGCACATGATTTTCGCCCTATATGAGAATCACTCCCAAAAATTCAAAAAAATAAATTAATTTTGTTTACAATTGCTGTGAATTTTGTGTTATTTTTCTTATATTGTCTGCATTTCGTTCGTGCATGTTTATGTGTTAAATTAATAAAAAATTACAAAATATATCGCATTTGCATTTAGGATTTAATTCTACAATTAGGAGCAATTAAGTTTGTCTTACAAAATGGAAAAAATCACAAAAAATATGTACTTTGCATTTTTAGCATTTAAAGTCAAATTGTGGGATTTTATTTTAAATTGGTAGTTAATTATGTGTGTTAATTGTTATTAACGATTAATTAGTACTTTTACAAGATTAAATTAGTTTTATAATTTAATTTTGGTAATTAGGAATTAAATAGAAAGGAAATAAAAGAAAAGAGAACAAAAAATAGAAAGAAAATTCGGACTAGGCCATCCTTTAATTTAAACCAATCAGGCCCAATTCTCACACACCTCACACACCTAATCCAGGCCCAAACCGGCTGGTCTCACAGACGTCCCGAACGACGTCGTTCTTTCACACCCAATCTGGGCCATTGATCTCACTTGATCAACGGTCCAGATCGTCCACCCAAGGCCTTCTCACAACCCGACCCGTTCCCGTCCAAGACTGACCCAGTCCCCCATCTAAGCTCAAACGACACCGTTCCAGTTAAGCCGTTGATCCAGGCCGTTGATCTCAATTGATCCAACGGCCATGATCAAATCCTTAACTCCGTATATAAGTAACCAAATGCACCCTCCCCCCCCCCCCTTCAGACCCCCCTCGCTCGTCTCTCTCAAACCTTCAGAGACGAGCTCGTCTTCTTCGCCTCTCTCCGCCGCTGACCGCCCGCCGAAAATCATCCACTGCGGCGGTCAGTCGCCAAATGACTCCATCTTCACACCATAGAACCACCAAACTATCCCCTCCACGAATCCACAACCCTTTTTCTTCGAATCATCACCAGTGTCTTCGAATCTTCAATCGAAGATCAACCAAAAACCCTAGCTTGTCTGTTTGACACCAAATTAACACCATACCACCACTAGGCCTCCCTCACCACTAAAACGACCTTGGTTTCCCTCGAATCCCAATCCCCCTCCTAGAATTTCAATTTTTAGCCAAGAACCCTAGCGCCGCCTCAAGATACTTTGGTGGCGGCGCCAAACCTAAACCCTCCCCAAGTCACACCCCTTGACCTCTAGACTATCATCGTCCCAAATTTGAATGTTAAGCCAACTAGATGAGACCTAGAGAGCCAAACCTGGAACCTGCCCGAAAAAAAAAGGGAAATTTGAGGTTCTTAATCGACCTTAGTCGAGTGTTTTCAGTCGAGAACACTCGATTAAGGTCTGTTTGGACCTCAAAAGTTCGAGTCAAAATTCCAAATGGGAACTGTGCGGAGTTAGCCTGTAATTTTGAGGTATTTTCTTTCTATTTTTGGTGATGTTTATCTGTTTAAGCCTCATCGTATATCATCATCTTTTATTTATTTCTCTATTCCCCGTCGGACTTTTCTTGGTCCAATTTCTCTTCTGATGTTTAGCATATGTTAGTTAGTGTGAGAGTCATTTAAAATAGCTTCGTCGATTAGTCCAGTAGGTTTGAGTGTTGGCTTAACATGACATTAATGCAAGTTTGGTTTTGATTTCATAGTTCATTCCAGTCTGTTTTCCCTCCTGCTTCATTTCCTGTTCTAAATTTTGTATTGAAATGAGCCTGTTGGTATATTTGAACTTAGAACTGAGCCTGTTGGTATGTTCAGTTCATCACATTGAACTGAATTGATTGGTCATTTGTTATCCTGAATCTGTCAATCCCCTTGAAACTTTCCTGGCCGTTTCTTCTTTTGTTTTCCAATTCAATTAAGCGTATGCTCGTCTAGTTGATTTCAGTTCATTTGTTGTTGAGCTAAATACGATTGGTTCCCCAATATAGTTAGTTCTGCACTGAACTTTTAGTCTTCACTGTTGATGACATCTGATTTGATCTAAGTTTCTATTTTTGAACTACTGACTGATTTAATAAGATGAATTGGTTATAGTTGTTGTAGTTTGGTGGTTAATTAGAAATCAACTTGTTTAGGATCAATAGGTTAGAGCTAAAAGGCTTAATAACAGATTAAAAGGGACTGGGTAGTTCAATAAATCACAGGGTCTTCAGTGGTATTTTGGGATTTAAAAATTGAACAAATGGTTAATTAAGTGGATTGTCAAGAAGTATTAAAATAAAATATTTGTTTAATGAAAAGTGGGGAACAAGACATATTGGTATGGCAAGGGTTAAGTGAAATGATTAAACAAATAGGCACATATACCTAGTTAAAATAGAATGAGACATATAGTAGTGGGGATGATGGGCAGAAGGGTTTTCCTAGTAGTTTTAAGTGTTTCAAGAACTGTGGAGAAGGCCTGTCGAGGGTATAAATAGAACAGACCTGGACAGAGTGAGGGGTCTGATTTTTGGTCCTAAAAAAGAGCTTTGGAGAGTTGTCAAATTCTTGAGGGTTCAAATAGCATTCTCAGAGTTTCCTTTTCTGGGGAGAGCATTGTTGAGAGCTAAAAACAGGCATAAATATAGATACACATACTTGGTTCTACTGTTCCATTGAGTTTGAGAGTTGTTTCTGGTTTTATTTTAAATAGTTTGGGGTCTGATTTGAGCTAGGTTTGATTGAGGTTTTGGTCTGCTGAAGTGGTTCAGTGGTTTGTTTTTCTATATCTGGTTTAACTCAAGTCCAGTTTGAGTCTCGAGGTGTTTGTGTTACTATTGGATTACTGATTTTCATTTGGGTCTATCTGGGTGTGGTGCTGTGTGTTTTAAAAGCCGTCCCATTGTTGTTGTGTTACTGCTGTTGATTGCTGGAGTTCGTTACCTGCTGCTGACTACTCTTTCTTCTTCTATTTTCCATTATCCAGGTACACACATTTGACCTCATGACTGATGTAATCTTCAATTGAAAAATGAAATGAAACCATTTTCCAGAGCCATGATCGTTTGGATGCATATAGCTGTATTCGACCATATGATGAGTAATATACATATTTAGCTTATTTAATTTGTATTGTATTAAGGACTGTTTAATTAGAACCATTTCTGAACTATTTGGACCATTTGATTCATACTGGACTGTATTTAGACTGTGTGAGTTATTGTTTTCTCAGGCTTATGGCAGTACTGTTAGCTAAGCGTTCAGTTATACTTATTTTCAGTGTAGGTTGATAGAGCTATGTCTTAACTAGCTGAGGTTAACTCCAGTAGTCTTTTCGGTTACCTCATGAAGTTATTCTAGTGGTAATGTAGTTGCAATAAAGTCATTTAAGTGTTTAAATGCTGGTTTAGTAGTGTCGATTTGTATTGGTCCAAAAAATAGTTAGTTTGCTTTGAATTCATACCTGAACCTGTTCATATATAGTGTTAAATGAAATCATGAAATTGAGTTGCTACTATTGTTGTTAAATTCATACGTTTTAGTTTGATTTTCATCTTTAGTGATATTTAAGAATTCACTAATAAATATATAATTTAAGTTGGAATTGGAATTCTAACGATTGATGTCCCGCTTTGTTACAATCACCAAATACACTTAGAACAATTTAGGGCAATTTCAGTGAATACTTGGCCCAATTAAATCAAGGCATCGTTTGATCAGCCATCACATGCAATTTTAGCCTTAATGCCCTAACAGGCGGCCCGGGCCTGTGATTGGCCTGCATACTTGATTTTGAGTTTTAAGCGGGTCGTGTTCAAGGCCCAAGCTGGCTGGAAATTTGAATTTGTATGAACTCATAGATCCTAAATATAGTAGCTCTTAAATAATGTCAATCAGTTAAGATTTTTTCTTTTATTTTTAGAGACAAATAAAGTAGAGAATCATAGTTGCTCTTAGGTTTGCCTTTTAAAACACAAGAGATGAGCCTCGCCGAACAAAGTACATAAATTGTGGTGCCATCATAAATGTATATATTAAAAATATTTAGACTTCATGATGGGCTGTTTAGCGAATTGCACGGCCTTTCCCAAAATAATAACACGTTAGTCTATTTAGGCGCATATTAAAATAGCATCACCTTCCTAAACCCGAGTGCACATTTATGTGACTCAAATTCAAATTCCAACGAAGTCGAAATGTGTCAATAACTACGGGTGCATTGATGTGACGTGGTTCGAGATGTGTTTTCACGACGTTACAATTCTCATTAAAAATAATAATAATAAAAGCAGTAAAAAATCAAAATTTGCACATAAGTTCAACATGTATTAAAATCGGATAAATAAGTCGAATGTGACAGTTGAGTGATCGTGCTAGAACCACGGAACTCGGGAATGCCTAACACCTTCTCCCGGGTTAACAGAATTGCTTATCCGAATTTCTGGTTCGCGGACTGTTAAACAGAGTCATTCTTTTCCTCGATTCGGGATTCAACCGGTGACTTGGGACACCATAAATCTCCCAAGTGGCGACTCTGAATCTTAATAATAAATCTCATTTCGATTGTCCTTTAATTGAAAAAAGTCCCCTTATTACACCCTTGCGGGGTGTGGTAGGTAAATCGGAGGTATGACAAGCCTCATTGACAACATTTTGGGGGTAAAACTGCCGCTTAAGCTCAGACTTGAACTGCTCCCAAGTTTTGATGGAGCAAGTGCACTTCTCCATGTCGGCCTTCTTTCTTCGCCACCAAAGCATGGCGGTGTTGGCTAAGTACATGGTTGCTGCCCGGATCCTGGCAGCCTCATCAACAAGGTTTAAGTGCTCAAAGTAGTCCTCCAACTTCCAGATGAAGTTCCCAACGTCTTGAGCATTTATTTCACCCCTAAACTCTTTGGGTTTAGGGCCCTCGATCTTGGTTTCCCGAACCAGCACTTGACCAGCGCCACCGGCAAGTTTAGCTATCTCTAACCTCGATCTCTCCATGCAACGCTAAAACAGCCTCGATCAGCTTGAGCTCCAGGTTGGTTAGACTGTCCCTATGCTCCGAGGTCAGCATGTCCACGGCTTCCTTGACGTCACCAATCTCCTCTAAGGCCGTGGACTTAAGCGAAGCGAAGTTGCCTTCAACAATTTCAATACGCTGGTTTAGAGCAGCTAAACCAGCCTCGGTTGGATCTATGTCTCGATGGGCTGAAATAGATGCTTCCCCTTCTTTGCCATGGAGAACCTCCTGTGGGGGTTGTTCATGAACTGTACCCTCACAAGTTGTGCCCATGACATGATCTCACCCCCTACTTGTCCCTTTATTCTTCTTCTTTTGCTTCTTTGGTGACTCGTCTCTACCACGATTGTTGCCAAGTCCAGCATCCTCTCCGTCGTTCGCCATGTTCTGCAGCCAAGGCTCTGATACCAATTGTCACGGGACTAATTTTGACAAGTTCTGTGAGGACAACTAGCTAGCTAAAACGCTACTGCCTAGTTTCAGTCCAAGTCAAGGATCAGCATAAAAACGTGCTAACAATGACAAACACACAAAGCTGGGAAGAAAATGAAGGAAGGCACACAAAAGTTTTGGAGGCCAAGGCCAATTTTCTGATTATATTGAAGACAAAGGGAAATTTACAAGTAATGAGATATGATGCTTTTGATGAAGGCCTTATATATATCTATTTATAATGTACAGCTGCTACTACAAAGAAAGACAAAGAAATGATGCTGCCAGGCATGCTAGAAAAGCACTCAGACATGTTGAAAAAGCTGTCAGGCATGCTCCAAAGGCTGCTGGGCATTCTGAAAGTAATCATTGCTATTTTTGAACTTGTCTAGCCATGGCAGATTGGAATTTTGGTGGGAAAATTTGGGAAGAATCAGGCAGGTCGCAGCAAGCTGCCCTCATTTTCAATATCAGTATTTATCACTACTTACCAAAAATAATTTTGTTTTCTGATTATTCTTTGATTAGTTGATAACTTATGCAACTCTGCTTTTAGCTTAACTTATAGAAGAATACACTGCTCAGCCATTTTCCTTTTCAAACAAATACATGTAGGTAAAGATATATCCTAAAGTAAGATATCAAACTACTGTATTTGGAACTATGGAGTCAATCAACCAAGCAAGCATATCATTAGTCTAGTAACTCTTGTCAAAATGGTAGTTTCAGTTTCCAACTCCACTTAAAGAACAGAGAGCTTCCTCAAAACATACACAAACTACAGAAATGCATCATACAAATCCAGTCCATTTTTCCATTCATTCATTAAAGGTGTCAATTAGCACCGATCTTCTGACCTGTGAGGTGTACGAAATGACTTCGATATTGTAGATTCATTAAGGTCTTCGTGATACTGAAGGACATCTATATTTGGTGAATTGCGATCTCTTTTGTCCTCTAAATTTAGCGATAAGAGCGAAATTGGATCACTTATAAAAGAGCAGAGATAAAAGTTTACAGCCAGCATTTCTTATTCAAGAACCTAAACGCTGGAAAAATAGGAACAAGAAGCAACAAACCAATTGATGTCAAAACCAATGATATCAAAGGGAATTGTTTTATATTTGATAACCTCTAAAGCAAACATCTATAACCCCTGTCTTGGCCTCCAGAAGGACTCAAGAAAGTGAGCAAAAGCAAACAAAGAAAAGTTCAGATAGCACAGAATGCAACAACTAAATTGATGTGACTGTCTAGATGTCAAGGCATTCTTTCCATGGAGAACCTCCAGTGGGGTGTGCATTCGATTTATCGATTCGATTTTGACCCTTATCGATAATTACTTATCGATTATCGATTTGTACATATGCTTATCGTTATCGTTTCAATAAGGTTTCGATTTCGATTTATCGATTTTGGGGGCTTATCGATTCGGTTATCGATTACACCAATAAGAAAATTTGCGGGATTCCACGGAAAGTATATCGCTATAAACGCGCCTAACTAATATGGACAAAAAGAAGCTAAAATAAGATGAACACTATTCATAATAAAAAAATTGTGTCAACAAGCACATGCAACAAAACTAAAGTAAGGGATCAAATGTATGCCACCAACACTCCAACGGTATAAAAAAACAAAACAAAACACATCATCACGGCTAATTCTGTTTTCCATTAATTTGAACTTCATTCCCTTGATCTTTAAATATGATCATTCCTCAAATACGGTAGATGAAATAATAGGGTAAGGGACTTAGGGTAAAGGAAAGGGTATAGATTAGGGGAAATAATATTGTATAGCTGCTTTCAAAATAGTAGCTGAATATATATACATTCTATATGTTATATTAATCTACACAAATAGGTAATTACTCATTTAACAAGCGTCTACAGTCTAGGGGTGTGCATTCGATTGATCGATTCAATTTTTGACCCTTATCGATAATTATTTATCGATTATCGATAATTAATTATCGATTATCGATTTGTACATATGCTTATCGTTATCGTTTCAATAAGGTTTCGATTTTATCTATTTTGATTTCGATAACAAATAATCGATTCGATTTATCGATAAACCGATTCAAATGCATACCCCTAACCTCTAGTATCAATATCAAAAGGAATAAAAGAGCCTTCCCTATAAATTGTCACGACCCTAGTTCACCGACTGTGAACTTGTCATGACGGCACCTAGTCCCCACGACCAGGTAAGCCTAATATTGCGGAAGTATAATAATTGCGAAAAATAGAGGAAACCATGTGCAACTCAATATCACGAGTTCAAAATAATTCCCAATAACCCGGAAACTCACGGGCAACACAGGCTACAGAAGTGTATAGTAAAGGCTCCAAACTCCAGAATATCTAACAACCGGAAGAAAGAAAACTAAGTACTAAAGATAGATTAAGAGGGAGACTCGTCGGTCTGCGGATGCAGTAGATCTATCTCGAAGTCTCCGTAGTCCTCCTGCTTCACTGATAGTGCGCCTGAGTAGAGGTACCTGGATGATCTGCACATGAAAAACATGCGCAGGATAGGCATGAGTATACCACAGCGGTACTTAGTAAGTGTCAAGCCTAACCTCGGTTGGGTAGTGACGAGGAAGGTCAGGGCCCTACTGAGATAAAACATAATAACTAATAAGATAACTGAAATAGTTTAAATAAAGTCTACATCGAGAATCTAAAACCAGATACATAAGGAAGAACAGTAATAGAAAGCAAAGATAACAATACAAGAAATACTGCTCTCAACAAGGAATAATAGCCGGGGATCTCTTGGTATCCTCACCCTATGCACCGGGATCTCTTGGTATCCTCCCCATATGCACCAAGGATCTCTTGGTATCCCAAGGATCTCTTGGTATCCTCATCATATACACTGGGGATCTCTTGGTATCCTCAATAAGAAAGTCGGGGATCTCTTGGTATCCCAATATACAGAAATACATGTGCCGGGGATCTCTTAGTATCCCACACCCTCAATCCAGAATATACCAAGTACAGGGGGATCTCCCGGGAAGCCGTCCCGTAGTCCCAAATTAAACACACAACAACAACAACTCATAGTCTCAGAATAAAGGCTAAACCAGTACAAGTAATAGAAATTCCTAGCCTAACATGCTTCACAGAGTACAGATAATGCAGTTAAACAATTAAGCAAGTAAGTCAGCTAAACATGCTTCTCTAAGCTAGCACAGGTTTAAATTTACAGTCTAAAATGAACGAGTAAATAGGAAATCTCAAATTAAATACTTCAAGTGGAAACGGGTTTACAACAATTAGCTCAAGTACGCGCTCGTCACCTCACGTACGAGGCATTCAAGCAGTCAAGGATCATGTCCTAAGGGAAAAGGTCCCCCACACAAGGTTAGACAAGCCACTTACCTCGAACCGGCTCAATATCAATAGAAACCACGCCTTTGCCACGAGTATCCAACTCCAAATGGCCCAAATTTATTCAATTCAATTACATATCGTAAATAATATTGCAAACAATTAATTCCATTATTAAAATTAAAGCTAGGGCGCAAAATAGGTAAAATGACCAAAATGCCCCTCAAGCCAACGTCTCGGAATCGAATAATTTTCATATTTTCAGAACCCTCGTACTCTCACGAGTCTAACCATATTAAAATCTCCCAAATCGGAGGATTTAATTTCAAAAGTTTGAAAAATCGATTGAGCCTTTGCCACGAGTATCTGACTCCAAATGGTCCAAATCTATTGATATTGAGCTGGTTCGAGGTAAGTGGCTTGTCTAACCTTGTGTGGGGGACCTTTCCCCTTAGGACATTATCCTTGACTATTTGAATGCCTCGTACGTGACGAGCGCGTACTTGAGCTAATTGTTGTAAACCCGTTTCCACTTGAAGTATTTAATTTGAGATTTCCTGTTTACTTGTTCATTTTAGACTGTAAGTTTAAACCTGTGCTAGCTTAGAGAAGCATGTTTAGCTGACTTACTTGCTTAATTGTTTAACTACATTATCTGTACTCTATGAAGCATGTTAGGCTAGGAATTTCTATTACTTGTACTGGTTTAGCCTTCATTCTGAGACTATGAGTTATTATTGTTGTGTGTTTAATTTGGGACTACGGGACGGCTTCCCGGGAGATCCCCCTATACTTGGTATATTCTGGATTGAAGGTGCGGGATACCAAGATATCCCCAGCACATGTATTTCTGTATAATGGTATACCAAGAGATCCCCGGCTTTCTTATTGAGGATACCAAGAGATCCTCGGGATACCAAGAGATCTCCAGTGTATATGATGAGGATACCAAGAGATCCCTGGTGCATATGGGGAGGATACCAAGAGATCCTCGGGATACCAATAGATCCTGGTGCATAGGGTGAGGATACCAAGAGATCCTCGGCTATTATTCCTTTTTAAGAGCAGTATTCCTTGTATTGTTGCCTTTGCTTTCTATTACTGTTCTTCCTTATGTATCTGGTTTAGATTCTCGCTGTAGACTTTATTTAAATTGTTTCAGTTATCTTATTATTTATTATGTTTTATCTCAGTAGTGCCCTGACCTTCCTCGTCACTACCCAACCGAGGTTAGGCTTGGCACTTACTAAGTACCGTTGTGGTGTACTCATGCCCTTCCTGCGCATGTTTTTCATGTGCAGATCATCCAGGTACCTCTACTCAGGCGCACTATCAGTGAGGCAGGAGGACTATGGAGACTTCGAGGTAAATCTGCTGCGTCCGCAGACTGACGAGTCTCCCTCTTACTCTATCTTTAGTATTTAGTTTTCTTTCTTCCGGTTGTTAGATATTCTGGAGTTTGGAGCCTTTACTATACACTTCTGTAACCTGTGTTGCCCGTGAGTTTCCGAGTTTTTGGGAATTATTTTGAACTCATGATATTGAGTTGTACATGCCGAGCGGCATTTAGTACAGTTTCTTTTAGTTATTTAATTTGGTTTTCTTTATTTTCCGCAGTTGTTATACTTTCACAATATTAGGTTTACCTGGTCGTGGGGACTAGGTGCCGTCATGACACGTTCACAGTCGGTGAACTAGGGTCGTGACATAAATACCATCTAAACTGTAAAAATTAAGAAATTAATCTGGAACAAAAGGTTTAATCCTTAAAATTCTATTAATATATTGAAATGATTTTAAGGCTACAAAAGGTGAATTGCGATAATAGAAGGAAATCTAGAGAGCAGAAACCTGCAAACGTCTTGAGGTAAAGACTAAACATTCTTGTTCTTTTTCAACTTTGAAGGTGGCCATCGCCCTTTCTTCCTTAAGCGTCGCTTCCTAACAAGTTTCTTCCTTCTTAATTGGATATTCTTTGCCAACTTCATCTTCATCTTCTGCTCAAGCTTCAGCTGAAGCTTAGACTCCAACGGCAAGTTACTAACAAGCACGCTTTCTTCATCACTCTCTGTATTATCAGATTCCGCGCTATCAATATCAGTAGTTGCCTTAGCAATCAAGCCACTTCTTTCTTTGAGAATAAAGGGTGCTTGAATATAGTAATTGACATATGAGTTTGGTTGCAAAGCAATGAGATCGTTGCAAAACCTGAAAAATAATGCAGAACGGATTACAATGTTAGAACTTCTTATGGCTTATAACATGAACAGCAAAGAGCAGGGGCGTACATAGAAATTTTTATAAGCAGTGTCGAAATTTTATAAAAGAACATGAATAATAACTTTAATCATCATACTTTAATTTGGACAAGATATAATCTTAATCTATTGGTTTTGTTGAGTTTTAAGTTAGAAAAGGTCTCGAGTTCAATTCTACTTAAGCACAAATTTTAACAAAAGGGACCTCTTAAATATATTTGTAAAAAAAGTACTAATTGAGGTTTGAACCTTTGACCTCCTAGAGCAAAATCAAGCAAATAACCAACACACCAAGAGACAATTTATATCAAATGGTGTCATTTTTGACTACTTATCCGTTTCCTCACAGTATTAATACATATATTTAGTAAAGTTTTCCGACGAAACGATGTGAGACCGCTTTATCAAAGGTGCGTCCGCCCCTGGCAAAGAGGAAGATAGTGAACAGACTTTAACTTTCTGTCATTCTCTCATATTTGTGGATCCAGTATATATTACTAGAAAACAAGCTCCTCAATATCATGCCCTTGTTTTAACATTGCTCTAATGTTCTTAAGCTACTTAGCCAAAGCCCCAGTTACCAACTTCATATTATCAAATATAAGTATATAACTACTAATTCGTGGAGGAGCAAAGAACAGTTGCATAAGCATTATATTGAAGATCAAACATTTTATGTTAATGAATGAAGAACAAACAGCAACTATAATCACATAAAAAGATTCATTAACACTTTGTTGCTCGTACTCTTCGAAAATGTTGCAGGTGTGTGTCGGATCCTCCAAAAGGGCGTGGCAGCATTTACAAAGGATAGGTCCTGATCAGCTACCCCACCCACCCAAGTATAGGTCTTGATCAGCTATCCCCCCTCCCGAAACCCCCCAACAAAGAAAATAACACAATACGAATACTTTAGGTGAAGACCCGAAATACAGTAACTCATCCAAATGCTACAAACTTTGATAGGAAACAACTAAATTTCAAAGAAAGAAGAGCAAAAGAACATAATAACTCCTCTTCTACACTCAATTCAAAAGCTCAAGAAAGGGAGTAGTAGCAAACTCAATAAAACATAAAACAAATGCAAGCAGAAGAAAATGCCCAGAAATTAGAATCTCACAATAATCTCTCTAGAAAACCAGAACTAAAAAAATCAACACAGAGGAATTAAAGATTGATAGTAACATACATGGGTAAGAAGTAGCAGCAAAAGTTGAAGAATTAGAGGATGCATGAGAGGGGAGAGGAGTAGTGGGTGGGGTATTGAACAGTAGGGTCATCTCTTCCGCTTTAGAATTTCTTTTCTGAATGGCATTGGAGCAAAATGGTCTTTCGCCCAATAAAGATAAAAGCGATTTAAAAAATCGCATACACAATTGCAATGTATAAGTCGACTCACTAATTTCGATCTATAAGTCTGCTAATTGCGATTTCAGAGTCTGCTAATCGATAAATGCTGTTTCATATGGGGACATAAAATAGAATTCTTCTAGGACAAAGAATTATACTCTCTTCCAACTTTAGGAGAGGTGCACGTTATAAAATTATCAACATGTCATGATAATTTGTAAATGGACGGGTATCCTGATTTGTTCATCACTTTTACTTGCAACTCAAAAATGCCAGAGATTACTAGATTTGTGGAGAGTAGGGGATTATCTCTAAAAGATCGTTCCGACATTTCAACAATGATTTTCAAAATCAAGCTGGATCGCATGATAAAGGATCTACGCGACAATAAAAATTTTGGAGAAGTAAAAGCAGGTACAAGTTTTATGTTCTACAAAATGATTATGTTTGCAAATTAATTTTATTATATGCTAATATTAAAAATAATTAATATATAAGCTTAATGATTTAATTACATATTTATTCTTCAGTGATTTATACAGTTGAATTTTAAAAACGAGGCTTGCCTCATGCACGCATCTTGCTTTTTCTTCTGAATAAATACCCAAATGTCGGAGATATTGATGGAATAATTTTAGCAGAATTATCAGATAATAAAGTAGATCCTTATTATTATAATGCTGTTAGAAATTTCATGATGCATGGTCCTTGTGGTACTGCTAGGAAATCTTCCGTGTGCATGCAAAATGGTAGTGCAGAAAGCACTTTCCAAAAAAATTTGTGTCATCAACCACAATTGATGAAGCCAATTTATAGAAGTAGGGATGATGGTAGAACTGCAAAGAGGGTAGGTATTGAGTTGGATAATAGGTATGTTGTACCGGACAATAGATTTTTATTATTGAAGTATGGTGCACATATTAATGTGGAGTGGTGTAATCAATCATCCATTAACTACTTATTTAAGTATGTTAATAAAGGTAATGATCGTGTCACCGCAGCTTTTTCTCAAAGTATAAATAATGAAGACTCGGAAGTCATTGATGAAATAAATATGTATTGTGATTGCCCATACATATCAACTTGTGAAGTTGCTTGGAGAATTTTTAAATTCCCAATACACCATAGAGAATCACATGTAGAAAGGTTATCTTTTCACCTACCAAATAATCATACGGTGATATTTTCGGATGATGATCCAATTGATGCAGTTGTCAATAGGTCAACCATTAAGGAATCTATGTTTTTAAGTTGGTTTGAAGATAATAAGATATTTCCTGAAGCAAGAGAATTGAATTATGCACAATTCACTCTAAAGTTTGTGTGGAAACAAAACCTAAAAAGATGGGGGGGGAAAGAATATTTGTATTTTCTATTGGGAGAATATTCTTTATTCCACGTGGCTCTGGTGAATTACCTTAGATTGTTGTTGAATGTCATTAAAGATCCAAAGAGCTATGAGGATTTAAAAAAAAAATACAAGTTGTGATCATGCAACTTTTAGAGATACATGTTATGCTCTGAGTTTATTAGATGATGACAAGGAATACGTGGATGCTATAACGGAAGCAAGTAATTGGGGAATGACATCATATCTTAGGCAATTATTTGCTATGCTACTTTTATCAAATTCAATGTCACGTCCAGAAAGTGTTTGGCAAGCAACATAGCATTTACTATCAGAAGATATCCTTCATGAAGAAATAAGAATATTGGATCACTCAGGTATTTATTTAATGCTTACAATTTCGAGTTATGATATGATACTTATGAAGGATGGCCGATTTGCTTAACTTTATTAATTAATTTTCTTTTTAATTACTTCATTCATATTAATTTGATTGTTCATTTCTTTCTTCTTCTTTTTTTCAACCTCATACAAAATTCACTCAACAACTTAATGTTCGTTAAATATTATATTGTTATGTTTTCTTTTTACTATAGTGTTGTGTTTAGATCATAGGTGTGACGATCCAACCCGTCGTCTCATGAGTTACCGCTTCGTTTCCCCCATTTTCAAATTCTTTATGCTTCATTATCCATATCTCATGTGATCGAGTTGGTTGGATTGATTTTAGAAGGAAATGAGACACTTAGTCTCTTTAAGGAAAGCTTAGGTTGGAAAAAAAGTCAACCGGATGTTGACCTATGAGTTAGAGGGCTCTGATGTGAATTCCAATAATTCGGTTAGTTTCGGGGGATGATTTGTGACTTAGGAGTGTGATCGAAAGTGATTTTGGAGGTCCGGTGTAGAATTAGGCTTGAATCGGCGAAGTTAGTATTTTGGCGAATTCCGGTTGGTAGGTGAGATTTTGATCCGAGGGTCAGAATAGAATTTCGAGAGTTGTTGTAGCTTCATTAGGTGATTTGGGATGTGTGTGAAAAATTTCAAGTTAGTCGGAGGTGATTTGGTTGGATTTTGATCAAATGCGTGTTTCGGAAGTTTTAGAAGAACTTAGGCTTGAATCCGATTTAATTTGATAGTTTTGGTGTTGTTTTGATGATTGGAGCAAGTTTGAATGATATTTTAGGATGGGTTGGCACTTTTGGTTGAGGTCCCGGGGGCCTCGGAGTGATTTTGGATGGCCATCGGGATGGATTTTGAACTTGTGCATTGCTAGTGTTTGCTGATACCTGGTATTTTCGCATCTGCGGAAAAGGGGCCGCAGATGCGGTTCCGCAGATGTGAAGGGTTGGAGCGCAGATGCGAGTGTTGGTCAGTTGGAGAATTTCCGCAGAAGCAGAAGGATTCCACAGGTGCGGTTGTCGCAGATGCGTTTTATTGACCGCTGAAGCGGTCCGTGTGTGAGTAGGAGGTTCCGCAATAGCGAATGTCTGACCGCATAAGCGGTGTCCGCAGAAGCGGTCCTGGACGAGATTGGGAGTTCCGCAGAAGAGGTAGTCGCACATGCGGTAAGGTAAACGCAGATGCAAAAATGACTGTTCAGAGAAGGGATTTAAAGCTCAATTTGTTCCGCGAGCTTATGTTCATTTCCACCATTATTGATCGACCTTGAGAGCTTTTGGACGGATATTGAAGGATATTTCGACTAGGTATGATTGGAGGTGAGTTCCTTGACCTAAATTAATAATTTAATGGTAGAATTAACATAGAAATTTGTGGAAATTCATCAAAAGAAGGTAAAGCTAGGACTTGGAAATTTTTGGTATTTCAAAGTGGGATTTGAAGGGCCATTTGGGCTCGGATTTGAGAGTTTTTGGTATGAATACACTCGTGGTGAGATGAGGAATCCGATGATGTTAATTTTCTGATTTTTTGAGAAGTGGGCCCAGGGCTCGGGTTTTGCTAATTTTGAGCTTTTTGCTATTTTTTTATTGTTTTTGATTGGGTATTGTCCCATTGGCATATTGTGATGTATTCGCTCTGATTTTGGATAGATTCGACGCGCATGGAGGCCGAGTTGAGGGGCAAGAGCGTCGCGATCTAGGGATTTCGCTGGTTCGAGGTGAGTAATGATTGTAAATGACATCCTGAGGGTTTGAAATCCCGGATTTGTACATCATAGTGTTGTATTGAGGTGACTTGCATGCCGAATAGCGAGTGTGGGGCAGAGCACCATTGGGGATTGTGACTTGGTCTGTCCTGATTGATGAATTTACTACGTATTTGACTGAAATTACTTGTTATCATCATAATTTGGGTTGATTGCCATATTTGGGGCTTCGTGCCAGCTACTTGAACCCTTAGGGGATTGTTATTGATAATTCCTCACTGTTTTAATTATATATTTGAACTGAGTCATGTATTTTTCCATTGTTTTAAAACTCAGCCAAGTTATTACGCCTTAAACACTCGAAATGATATTACTAAAAATATTTTTGGGTTGAGCATCATGTTTTATTGTTGCCCAAGGGGCTTATGTAATTTTGCTGACTGAGTAAGGCCGAGGGCCTGTATTGTGAGAATACTTATGGATCGAGCTGCACGCCACAACAGTATTATGCTGATATTGATATGAGGCTGAGGACCTAGATTGATGCCATGAGATGACTTGATATTGCGTTTAGGCCGTAAGGGGGCCCTCCCGGAGTCTGCACACCCCCAGTGAGCACCGTCGATGTTAAACGGAGCGGGCTGCATGCCGCAGTAATATGTGGAGCGGGCTGCATGCCGCAGCGGTACCAGTACTGTTTGATGTGTTTACCTTATTTCATTTGTGTGCCATTATATGTTGTTTGTGCTTCTTCTTGCAATATTCACCTGATGTTCTGGTATTATCTGATAACTGAGTATAGTGCCCGAGAGGCGGACTTCTGTGCTTGTCTGAACTATTTGTTTTACATTTATTTGCATAACTGTTAAAAAAGTTATTTTCAAAAGAGGTTTTAAACTGAGCTAAGATATTTCTAAAGGTTTTACAGCTTCACTGCTTTCTCTCAAAGGGCTTTTCACTGCTCCTATATAGCATGATGGTTTGCTTTACGTGATTTCTTACTGCTCAGTTATTATTTACCCTTATTACTCACTGAGTTGGAGTACTCACTTTACTCCCTACACCCCGCGTGCAGATGCAGGTATTTGTTCACCAGTAGCGGGTTCTGGCAGATCAGAGGCAGAGCTATAGGAGTAGCGAGGTGACTGCCTGCGTTCGCAGCACCGCTTCTCTTTCTGTTGTCCATTATTCCGGCCTTGTATATTTCAGGTCTTGTAATTGTATTTATAGACAAGAGAGGTTGCTCTGATGGTAAGCAACCCCCACTTCCAACTGAGAGGTTGTGAATTCGAGTCTCCCCAAGAGCAAGGTGGGAAGTTCTTGGAGGGAAGGATGTCGGGGGTCCATTTGGAAACAGTCTTTTTACCCCAGGGTAGGGGTAAGGTCTGCGTACACATTACTCTCCCCAGACCCCACTAAGTGAGATTATACTGGATTGTTGTTGTTGTAATTATAGTTATACTCTGATAGATGCTCGTGACTTGTGACACCCCGGTTTGGACTGTGTTTGGGTTTTATTCTGTGCTTATTAAATAGATCTTTTGATAGACTGTGGTTATTTAAATATATTTAATCTGCTTATTAATGTTAACAATTCTAAAAAGATAAGTTGGGTTAGTTGGCTGGCCTCGTCTTCACGAGAGGCGCCATCACGGCCAATGCGGGGTTTGGGTCGTGACAATAGGAATAATATTGATCTAATTAATGCACTTTCCAGACATAAATACTAATAGAAAATTAATGCATTGTATTTAATGCCCTAATGCTTCGGGAAAAGCTTAATCTCTATTATGCATTCTCTACTTTAATTAAAGATATTGCAATTAATTTTTTTTGGATAGCAAAATTGATTTATTTGATACAGTATGAATAATAAAATGCATCTTCACATTATTAGTAATTTTTAAAAAGAAAATGAACTACATGGTTTGGACTATATTATTGCTTCAAATTCTATATATGTTAAATGTGCTTTTAATTAATGTAAACTACTATTTAACACTATGCTTTTTCGTTAATCTTATTATTAATTTGATGTGGCTAAACTAAACTTTACAATTTCATCGTATTTAATTATTTTATATTTTAATGTTATTTAATAAGTTGGCCTAACAGATGAAGAATTGAAAAATCGCTGTTTGCAAAAGCTTGAATATTTTTGAAAGGTTGTGAAAGAAGTTTTCAGGATTTTCCAACATTGTCAAGGCCTATTTATAATATGGAAGAAGTTGACAATAGTAAAAGATCAATACGGGATGAATTGCGTTATAATAAACGCGCTTTCGCAGAGGAGCATCAACAATTAGTAAAGAATTTGACAGATAAGCAAAAGTTAGTTTATAAAAAAATAATAAGAGTTGCGAATGAAAAGAAAGGTAGATTTTTTTTTTTATATGATTTTGGAGGAACAAGCAAGACATTTATTTGGAGAACTCTATCTTCTGCCATAAGATCTAGAAGAGATATTGTGTTAATTGTTGCATCTATTTGCATCTTTGTTGTTACCAGGTGGTTGAACAGCTCATTCAAGATTTGTGATTCCTCTAAATGTAACTGAAGATTCAGCATGTAATAGCAAGCAAGGTACTCCTTTAAAAAAATTAATTGTTAAGGCAAAGTTGATTATTCGGGATGAGGCACCCATGATGCATAAATATTGTTTTAAAGCTCTTGATAAAACTTTAAGAGATATTCTTAGGTTTAAAGATGCATCCAATTTACACCGACCATTTGGAGGTAAAACAATTATTTTTGGTGGTGACTTCAGACAAATATTACATGTCATTCCAAAAGGCAGTAGATAAGATATTGTTAATGCTTCTCTCAATTATTCTTATTTGTTGTATCACTGTCAACTCTTAAAGTTAACAAAGAATATGAGATTTCAAGGTAATGAAATAGGGACACATCTAGATGAGTTGAGAGTTTTTTCATATGGGTTTTGGCAATTAGCGATGGTATAGTTGGTACTTCTGTAGTTCTGTTAAGGGCAATGAAAAAGTTCAAATACCAGATGATCTTTTGATAAAACAATCTGTTGATCCAACATCTATAATTGTAGAAAGTACATATTCGGATTTCAACAATCATTGCAATGATATAGGATACCTCCAGCAAAAAAGCCATTCTTACTCCAACTCTTGATACAGTGGAATCAATCAACGGATATATGATTTCTCTTAATCAAAGTTCTGAGAAATCATATTTGAGTTCCGATACAATCTGCAGCTCTAACAATACTTATTCAATACTGGAACATGTACACACTCCTGAATTCTTAAATACAATTAAATGTTCTAGAGTTCCAAATCATGTTCTTACTCTAAAGGTTGGTATTCCAGTAATGTTATTAAGAAAGATTGATCAGTCAGCAAGATTATGTAATGGAACAAGGTTGATCATAATTTTGTAAGCAAATACACGAATTAGCTTGAGTCATGCTAAGCATTGTCCTAAGAAACTTTTTCAGCAGTGTGAAATATTTCTCCAGGATTAAACAAGTTTACCTCTATTTTATTTAGAGGATACAAGAATCAACAAAATTAAATATTACAAACCCAACTAGAAAGTAGGAACAGTAAATAAGAAAGAAAACAACTAATGTTTAATATTGGACAAGAAGAAGAAGAAGAAGAAGAAGAAGAAGAAGAAGAAGAAGAAGAAGAAGAAGAAGAAGAAGAAAGAAAGAAGAAGAAGAAGAAGAAGAAGAAGAAGAAGAAGAAGAAGAAGAAGGGAGACGTGAAAGGAAATGAGAGGAATAAGAAGAAGAAGAAGAAGAAGAAGAAGAAGAAGAAGAAGAAGGGAGACGTGAAAGGAAATGAGAGGAATAATGCTTTTTTGCTGATGGTGATTTCCTTGTCAAGTGAGAGCCTTGATATTTGTAATTGCATGAAACATGGCTTTTGCATGGCAATAACATGGCTGAACATTTGCCACTTTTTAATCTTCTTTTGCCACTAATCATAACCTTCTAGAAGAGCTAAAACACTTGTCCAAAGGGCATTAAAATATTGCCACAGTCCTCCACTATTTCAAAGACCTTTTGAAATAAACTTGTTGGATTTGTATGGTCTACATGTAATAGGTTTGGTGTCTTCTGGACTATGAACCAAACTTAGATCAATAAAAATTTAACTCACAAAATTACTGGTAAAATATAATATTTCTGTGAACCAATAACTCTCATTGTAAGTTAGAGATTATATCAATCACACTTTGACCCTCACAATTTTGCCGTTCAATATGTTTTTGCGCCATTAGGCCATGAGCATACCTGGTGATTCATGGAGCTCTAAGGATTAGGCCAAAATCTCATAGGAGCGGCCCACTCCACTCTCATATAGGTGAATTCATCAAGTGTATACTTCTTTTAAATACACCATTCATAAGGACTATGAATTCATTAAGAGTTATAACTCAGTCTCTCAATTAGTAGCAGTCCAGCACTCTCTTTTAGTGCTGCAGTGCCAATATCGGCTTGTTATTACCCATATGAACCTACTTAATGGGATCTCCAATTACATAGGTTGGGTTACCATCTCTATTGATAACATGTCGGCCTTAACCCCATCTCTTTTGAGGTTTGAAGAATTAATATTCTTCCCACGAGTTTATTCAGAGGATCAACCAAATTTATCTCTGACTTCACATAGTCAATGGAAGTTATTCCATAGCAGTCCAGTACTCTCTTTTAGTGTTGCAGTGCCAATATCGACTTGTTATGACCCATATGAACCTAATTAATGGGATCTCCAATCACATAGGTTGGGTTACCATCTCTATTGACACATGTCGGCCTTAACCCCATCTCTTTTGAGGTTTGAAGAATTAATTTTCTTCCTACGGGTTTAGTCAGAGGATCAACCAAATTTATCTCTGACTTCACATAGTCAATGGAAATTATTCCATCTCTCAACAGTTGTTTTATGATATCATGTCTCAATTTCATGTGTCTACTTTTACAATTATAAGATTTATTCTTTGCAATAGCTATTGTCGCTTGACAATCACAATGCGTAGTTACATGAGGCAATACGTCCTTTATTAAAGGGATATTAGCTAAGAAGTTTCTTAGACACTCAACCTCGGAACCAGCTAACTCCAGAGCTACAAACTATGATTCCATAGTCAATCTAGCAATAATCCTCTGTTTAGCTGATTTTCACGATATTGCACCACCACCAAGGGTGAATACATAACCACTAGTGGATTTGGTCCCATCTGAATCAGAGATCCAGTTTGCATCACTGTAAGCACGTGATTTTTGTCCTATATTAAATACTCCTACAAAATCTAAGAAAATAAATTTTTTCTTAATTATTTACCATCTTTAGGAATTTTTATAGATTTTTATCAATTTATTGTATTTTTATTGCATGTTTAAGTTTTATTTAAATCATGAAAAAATACAAAAAATATCATGCATGACATTTAGAATTAATTGATAGTTACTTGTTTTATAAAAATTAAATATCACAAAAAAATACTTCTTTTTTACACCTTTTTCTTTTATTGATTTTTTCTCTTATAATTTAGGATTAAGTGACTTTTATAATTTTTACAATTAGTTAATTATTTTAATTTCGCATTTTAGATAATCTAAGATTTTAATTTTAGGATTTTTAATTTTAAAAAAGAAGAAAAAGAAAAAAAATAGGAAAAGGAATGAAAGGGGGTTTTAATATTGATTGGGCTATTTTTGCACCCAAATCCCAGCCTAAAAACCACCCAAAACCTTCCAAACCACCCAGGCCCAAAACTGACCCGACCCACCTAGCCCAAGACCCCTCCATATTAGAATAACCTAGCAGCTCCTAGACCTGGACACACATCAGAGGACCTTCTCTTGGAGGGAAACAAAAAGCAACGAGCGTCGCCTCCTCCTCTCTTTCAACTCTTCTCTGATCTTCAACACATAGAGAAAGGGGGATCCCCATTTTTCCAAACTAGCCAGCCGTCCCACTTCTCTCTACTCTTCATCACACAAGAACAAAGAAGAAACTTTTCTCTTTGTGTTACGATTCTATTAGCTTAGTGATTAGCTTACTCTCTAATTTCAGTGGTTAAATGAGCCAAGTAGTTAAGTGAGCCAAGTTAGTTATAGTTAGTTGAAAGTTAGTTAGGATTTGGAAATTTCCGGAAGTTAGTTACCAACTAATTTTCCCGCCCAAATTCTTTAGCTTATAATCGAGCCTCCTTTGTAATTGAAGACTATGCAAATTGAATATCAATAAAATCTCCTTCTCTTTTTCTCTCTCATTTCATACTCAATTCCACTATTGAGTTTAGGAATCTGTTCAAGGGTAATTCTCTCATATTTTACCCTTTAGGATTTCTTCTTTTCCTACTTGTTGTTCTCATATTTTTCGAGCTGCATCATTGGTATCAGAGCTTTCCATCCTTGGATCTGTGATTATGGGCGATCACAACACTCGTATGCTCGAGTTGAGGAAAGAGGTTGATAGCCTCAAGGGATCACTGGAAGCAGTTACTTCATCTGTGACAGAGTTGCTGAAAACAGTGGATGTAAAGGTAACTCAAGCTATGGAGGAAATTAAGAAGTTTTTGGTAGGGAGCATGACTACAATTGGAGGCCAAAATCGTGAGTATCCTGTTGAACAGGAAAGACTAGATGTGATAGGTCATCGCCCTATAGGCTATCAAACTCCTAATCGTGATTACCACACAGAGTTTCCTGTTTTTTATGGAGTGGGATTAAAGGATTGGTTGTACAAGTGCGAGCAGATTTTTGCTTATGAGGAGACACCAGAAGACTTCAAGGTGAGAGTTGTCTCCTGTAGATTTGAGGGAAAGGCACTACAGTGGCATCAATCCTACATGAAGCATATAGTGGCTAGGGATTGGCCTCGATGGGGTGAATATGTGGCTTGTTTGTACGCGAGGTTTGGGTCTGAGTTCTTCGATGATCCCATGGGTGACCTCAAGGATCTAAGATAGGTAAATTTTGTATAGGATTATGTTGATTTGTTTGATGAATTACTTACCAGGGTCGAATTATCTGAAGAGTATGTTGTTAGCTGCTTTATTAGGGGATTAAAGCCTGAGATTGGCCTTCCTGTTAAAATGATGGCTCCTAGATCTTTAGCTAAAGCTATTAGTCTGGCTAGAATTTAGGAACAAATGTTAGTTGTGCAGAAACAAGTTTTTATGGCCTCCTCGAAACCTTTTTTTTCTAACAAAAACACCTCAAAACCTTCTTCTGTCATTCCTCACCCTTCCTCTTCATATACTGCAGCCATTCCCAAATTTAGCCAACCCCTTAATAAAAATCACAACCCTCAACCCCCACATGATAAGCCCACCTACAAAAATCCTAAAAGACTTACACCTGCTGATATGAAGGATAGAAGAAGTAGAGGATTATGCTACAATTGTGATGAAAAATATAATTTTGGTCATGTGTGTAAAAATAGAAGGCAGTTATTTTCTATGGATTGTGGAGGAAGGATTGGATGATGTGGAGTTAGAGCAGGAAGTAATGTTAGATCCAGCTGAGTTGTTGACCATGATTGGCCAAGGATTAGAGATTGATTCTGAGGGGTCAATTTTGCCCCATGTATCAGTCCATGCTATGAATGGCTTGCATGACTTTTGAACCATGAGAGTAATTGTGTCAATCAAAGGTAAAACTGTGCAAGTTTTGATTGACACTGGCAGCACACACAATTTCTTGGATCTCAATACAGCCAAGAAGTTAGGATGTGTTTTGACAGTCATAGCCCCATTTGCAGTATTAGTGGCCGATGGAAATAAGGTGCAAAGCCACTATGTTTGCAAAAAGTTGATGTGGAAAATGCAAGGGGTCACTTTTGACTCTGATATGCTGGTGTTGCTTATTTGAGGGTGTAACATGGTTCTTGGCATCCAATGGTTGATCACCTTAGGAGATATCATGTGGAATTTCAGGAAGCTTAAAATGGGGTTCACTATCATGGGCAAGAAAGTGTCTTTAAGGGGCATTCAACCTCCAGCTGCCAAGTTAATTCAAGCAGGAAGGATGGATAAACTTTTGGCTAAACCAGCAGAACTATGTATGATATCAGTAGGAGTATTAGCAGAGGAGAATGCAGGTTTGAACATAGGGCTATTCTCAATTGAGGGTCATGTTCGGGATCAGGAGAAGGCAGCAGACTTGGACTCAATTTTGCAGAAATACAAGGATATATTTGAGGAACCTAAAGGATTGCCACCTACAAGGACACATGATCACAGAATTGTGTTGAAGGAAGGTACTGCACCAATCAACAAGAGGCCATACAGATATCCAGCAATACAGAAGGATGAGATTGAAAAAATGGTAGATGACATGTTGAAATCTGGGGTAATAAGGCACAGTACCAGTTCTTATTCCTCTCCTATTGTAATGGTGAAAAGGAAGGATGGAACATGAAGAATGTGTGTAGACTATAGAGAGCTAAATAACAGTACAGTGAAGGATAGATTCCCAATTTCTGTTATAGAAGAACTTATAGATGAGTTACATGGAGCAAAATATTTTTCCAAGCTGGACCTAAGGTCGGGTTATCATCAAATAAGGATGTTTGAGCAGGATATTCCTAAAACAACATTTAGAACCCATCATGGCCATTATGAATTTATGGTCATTCCATTTGGCCTAACTAATGCCCCTTCTACTTTTCAGAGTCTCATGAATCAGGTCTTTCACAATTATCTCAGAAAATCTATTATGGTTTTCTTTGATGATATTCTCATCTATAGTTCCAGCTGGTCAGATCACTTGATTCATTTAGAGGAAGCTTTCCAATTATTAAGATATCATATGTTATTTGTCAAGATGAGCAAATGTGCTTTTGGGGTGACACAAATAGATTACTTGGGGCATATCATCAGCAGTGAATGAGTGTCCATGGATCAACACAAAGTGTCAGCAGTGCTGAATTGGCTCCAACCACAGACAGTCAAAGAACTGAGGGGTTTCCTTGGCCTTACTGGATATTATAAGAGATTCATCAAGAACTATGGTTTGATTTCTAGGCCACTACATGATCTACTCAAGAAGGGAAGCTTTGTGTGGAATGCAGCAGCCACTGAAGCCTTTGAATCTCTAAAAAGGCTATTACCTCTGGTCCTGTCCTAACACTTCCTGATTTTTCAAAGGAATTTGTCATAGAAACTGATGCTTCCGGTGATGGTATTGGTGCAGTGTTGATGCAAGACAACAAACCTATAGCCTTTTTCAGCAAAGGTTTATCTAGCAAGAATAAAGCCTTATCAGTATATGAAAAGGAATTGTTGGCCTTAGTTTCTGCAGTCCAGAAACGGAGACCTTACATTTTGGGCAGACATTTTGTGATCAAGACTAATCATCATAGTCTTAAATACCTGCTAGAACAAAGAATCACCACCCCTAGTCAACAAAAGTGGCTGGTCAAGTTATTAGGATATGATTATTCCATATCCTATAAAAAGGGGAAGGAAAACCTTGTGGCTGATGTCCTTTCTAGGAAGGGAGAGTCCATTAAGCTCTTTAGCATCTATGGGGTTACTTCACAACTATTGGAGTCTGTCAAGCTAGTTGGAATCAAGATCCCCAACTGCAACAATTGATTCATAATATTCAATCCTCATCCAATCCTAAGCCTTATTGTTCATTCATGGGTGGAATTCTTAGCAGAAAGGGCAAGATAATGGTAGGGGCTGATCCAATCTTGAGGAAGCAACTCATAATATTCTATCATGACAGCTCTATGGGTGTCCACTCAGGAATCACCGCTACTTACAAGAGGATCAAACAGGATTTCTATTGGAAGAAGATGAAGCAGGATGTCTATAAACACATAAAAGAGTGTGACACTTGTCAAAGGTGCAAGGGATAAAATGTAGCATACCCAGGCCTACTTCAACCACTGCCAATTCCTTAAAAGGTTTGGAAGAGATCTCAATGGATTTTATGGAAGGACTACCAAAAGCTGCAGGCAAGGAAGTCATTTTGGTAGTTGTTGACAGATTGAGTAAAGCTGCCAACTTCATGGCTCTCAAACACCCTTTTACAATTTTGGATATAGCTCAGGTGTTTATGGATGGTGTTTTTAAGCTACATGGTATGCCCAAAACTATTATCTCTGATAGGGACAAAGTCTTCACTAGTCGCTTTTGGCAGGAACTGTTCAAATTGCAGAAGGTTTCTCTCTTAACTTTATCTGCCTATCATCCTCAAACGGATGGGCAAACTGAGATTGTTAATAGATGCTTGGAGTGCTACCTCAGATGTATGACCTTTGAAAAGCTAAAGGAATGGCCCATTTGGCTACCTCTTGCAGAATGGTGGTATAACACCACTTATTACTCAGCCCACAAACATCACATCCTATGAAGCTGTGTATGGACAGAAGCCACCTCCCCTCCTCCCATATATGCATTTTGATTCTCAGTTAGACATGGTTGATAGAAGCTTGCAGGCCAGAGAAGCCACTTTACGTTCTCTAAAACAACAGCTGGAGAGGGCCCAGCACAGGATGAAGGTACAGGCTGATAAGCATATAGACAACTTTCCCTCAAAAACCATACCTATCAGAAACTTTCAGCTAAATTCTTTTGTCCATTCAAGATATTAGCTAGGATGGGAACTGTAGCTTACACCTTAGATCTACCCCCTCATTCGAAAATACATCCCACCTTCCATGTGTCCCTATTGAAAAAGAAGTTGGGTAACAACATTGTCTCTATTGTTTTACCTGAAGTTCACTCGGATGCTGGTCATGTACTATTGGAACCTGAAGCAATTGTGGATAGAAGGTTGGCCAAGAAGCAGGGGAGGGCCATTACTCAAATCCTAGTCAAATGGTTCAATGCTCCACCGGAAGACAATACTTGGGAGGATCTGCACTCCTTCAAACTCAAATTTCCCCATTTTAATCCTTGAGGACAAGGATTTCGAAGGGGGGAGTATTGTTACGATTCTATTAGCTTAGTGATTAGCTTACTCTCTAATTTCAGTGGTTAAAATGAGCCAAGTAGTTAAGTGAGCCAAGTTAGTTAGAGTTAGTTGAAAGTTAGTTAGGATTTGGAAATTTTCGGAAGTTAGTTACCAACTAATTTTCCCGCCCAAATTCTTTAGCTTATAATCGAGCCTCCTTTGTAATTGAAGACTATGCAAATTGAATATTAATAAAATCTCCTTCTCTTTTTCTCTCTTATTTCATACTCAATCCCACTATTGAGTTTAGGAATCTGCTCAAGGGTAATTCTCTCATATTTTACCCTTTAGGATTTCTTCTTTTCCTACTTGTTGTTCTCATATTTTTCGAGTTGCATCACTTTGACAAAGAAAAACCAAGTCGCCTGCTCTTCTCTCATCTTCATACATACACACGTTCCAAAACATGAACTAGCATATGAAAACGGATTTTCAAAAAAAAAATCAAAAAGGGAATCTTAAATCTGAAAATTTCAAGAAAAAAATGCATAAGAAATAGCTGAGAAGAATTCTGAAACAAAAACTTTCGGAAATCCAAAGTGAAATAAAGATTTCAAGGGAAGAGGAATGGGTTGAATTGTGCTTGTTGCTGAGTTCCGATTTTCTGACTTCCGGCATTTGGTTTGGTTCGTCAAAGTTTATTTGCAGCTGTTGAGGTATTTACCTTGATTTTAGAATGTACTTACTGTTTTGACACTCCTATACTATAAAGTTTTTCTGGAATTTGCTCACTTGCTGAGTATGAGATGTCTTGGTTTAATAGATGTGATTCAATAGCAGCTCTCTTTACTTTAAATTAATGGAAATGTTGATTGTTTAATGTTGTATCTGTTCAAATTTCATGGATCCAATATCGTTAACCATTCCATGGCTTAAGAGATCTATTTGTTTGACATTATGTGTGCATAAGCTAATTGTTACTCCATACTAGACTTTTAAGTTGTTGAGTTTGCTCAATTACATTCACATGTTTAGGCTGTTAATTCGGTCCCTATTTTCAGCTATGAACACTGATCATGCTGAGTTTAATTATTTTATTTTTTGGTTTGAGGTTTGGACTGGTATTTTCGTTTGACTTTGGCGACTTGTCATTTGTCTTCTCGCATATCTTTGAATTCTGATAAATGTTGAAGAACAAACGGTAAATCGTCCCCGAGCAACCAGTTTAAGCACCACCTTTAGGTGCCAAACGTTTGCGTCAGAGGTTTCTACTTTAAGCACCACTAGTACTACTTTCCTTGGTTATTTTTTTTAATTTGTGGTGATTTTAGTCAAATCGTAATTGTCTTCTAGTAACCGAGTTTCGTATGGGTATTTCAAGTATTTAGTAATCCAATTATATTCTGATGTTCAACTCTTCACATTTGAATAGAATATTGGAGTAGATATCTCCTTTAGTCACGGTTCAATTTGCGGTAAATGTAAATTCTTCGAGGGAATAAGAAGCCTTTGTAGATAAAATTTGGTAGGAATATTTCAAGTATTTGGTATAGTAATTAATTTTGCTGTACTTTAGAATCGAGGCGTGCTATTTCAAATAAAATCTCAAAACTCATGGCCCTCACTTAATTAATTTAAACTCTTTAGAAATCGAGGTGTGCCATTAGTGAATTTTTCATGGCCTCCCACAAAGATATCAACACGCTAGTTGCTTTAGGCGTGCATTTTAATAAATCTACCTTCTTAAACTCGAGTGCGCATTTCATGTGACCCAAATCCAAATCCTAAAACGCTGAATAAAATGTGTTGCGGATCCGGGTGCATTTCATGTGACGTGATCCAAAAATACGTTTTAAACGACGTTCAATTTTCCTAAAAAAATTCAATTAAAAGCTTTAAATAATTTTAAATTGCACTATATGATGAACATGTTTTAAAATAAGATATTAGGCCAATTATAATAGTTTAAGTGACCGTGCTAGAACCACGGGATTCGGGGGTGCCTAACACCTTCTTACCGGTCAACAGAATTCCTTAACCAGAATTTCTGGTTCGCAGACTTCATTTGAAAAGTCAAAATTTCCTCGAGTTGGGATTCAAGATAAACCGGTGACTTGGGACACCAAAAGCCAAACCTATCTCAAGTGGCGATTCTGATAAATAAATAATCCCAATTCGAATAATGTCACTTAAATTGGAAAAACTCCCTTATATTATCCTTCGGGGTAGGTGAGTAAAAAACAAGGTGTAACAATCACTATACCCTTCTAAAGTAGAAAGAAATCCACTGTATAGGATATACCATAATTCATGGTTCCTCTAAAATATTTCATTAGTCTAGCTAATATATACCAATACTCTCTGTTGGGATTATGAGAAATTCTACTCGGTCTACAGACTGCATAGGCTATAGCGGGCTTTGTAAAATTCATTAAATGCATCAAACTCCCAATAATCTGAGCATATTTAGACTGAGCAACTGGGTCACCATTATTCCTTTTTAACTTAGAGTTAGCATCAAAAGGAGTGCTCACATATGTGACATTAAAATATTCAAGCTTCTTAAGAAGTCTCTCAATTTAATATTGTTGTAACAACATTGATCCATCTTCACTCCTTATAACTTTAACTCCCAATATTGTATTTATTTTACCCAGATCTTTCATATCAAAATTAGCATATAGAAATAATTTTGTACTTTGCACGATATTTAAATTTGTACCAAATATAAGCATGTCATCAACATACAGACATATTATCACATAATCATTGTCTACAACTTTAGTATAAACACGTTTATCCACCTCAACTGAAGAAAAACCGTCTCTCAGTAAGACTTATTCAGATTTCTCATACCACAACTTAGGAGCTTGTTTAAGGCCATAAAGAGATTTAATTAATTTACAAACTTTATTTTTTTGTCCAGGAATGACACAGCCTTCAGGTTGAACCATATAAATCTCTTCTTCTAAATCACCATTTAGAAAAGCAGTTTTCACATCCATTTGGTGGATAAAAAGCTTACGGATTGAAGTTAAGACAATTAAAATTCGAATAGAAGAAATTCTAGTCATTGGTGCAAATGCATCAATTAATCTATGAGAAAACCTTTTGCTACTAACCGAGCTTTATATTTATCTAAAGATCCATCAGGATTAAATTTCTTTTTGAAAGTCTATTTACAACCAATAGGCTTTGAACCAGGAGGTAAATCAGTTAAAATCCATGTATTATTTTTCTTAATAGAATCAATTTCAAATTTTATTGCTTCTTTCCAATATTTAGCATCTGAAGAAGATATAGCTTCAAAATAATTTGGTGGTGCATTATCGAAAAGAAAAGTTTGAAAATCATTTCCATATGAAAAATATTCTTTTGTAGGCCTTTTACTCCTTTTCAATTCCTCATTAGAGGTATTTTCACTATTTGTTTCAACAGGTGTAGGAGAAATTTTATCAGATAGTGGAAAGATATGTTTAAAGAATTATGCATTCTTTGTCTCAATTATAGTATTGCAATCAAGCACGTCACTTTTTAAAACAAGAAATCTATATGCAGCACTATGTTCAGCATATCCAATAAGCATGCAATCGGCAGTTTTAGAACCTATTTTTCTCTTTTTAGATTCAGGCAAAAGAACATAAGCAAGGCACCCCCCACATTTTTAAATATTTCAAGTTAGGTTTATAGCTCCTCCACAATTCATATGGAGTTTTGCCAGTTCTTCTATGTGGTATTCTATTTTTTAAGTGACATGCAGATGGAATAGCTTTACCCCACAAGTTATCCGGAGCATTAGAACTAACTAACATAGAATTCATCATCTCTTTCAATGTTCTATTTATCCTTTCGGCTACTCCATTTGACTCAGGTGAATAAGGCGGAATTACTTCATGAATTATTACATTCTTTTCACAAAAATCATTTAAAGATAAATATTCTCCACCTCTATCTAATCTAATTCTCTTGATTTTTCTACTAAGTTGATTTTCAACCTCAGTTTTATAAGAAATAAAAGCATTAAATGCATCATCTTTATTTTTAAGCAAATACAACTTAGTATATCTAGAAAAATCATCAATAAAAGTCATATAATATCTTTTACCACCTCTGTTCATAGTCTGCTTCAAGTCGCCTAAATCGGTGTGAATTAAAGATAACAATTCAGTTTCTCTATTTACGAAAAAACAGGCTTTTCTAGTACTTTTGACTTCATCACATATTTCACACTTGTCAATATTATTTGAGTCTAAATTAGATATTAATTCTAGTGACTGTATTTTCTTTATATATGCGATATTAATGTGTCCTAATCTAGCATGCCATAAAGAGATAGACTCAACCATATAAGCAGAAGCAGATACATTTTCATTGATAACATTAGAAACATTAAGTACAAAGAGTCCTTGGTTACAATAGTATTTTCCTACAAACACATTATTTTTGGTCATTATGATCTTATCAGATTCAAATGACACTTTGACTCCGACTTTTCCCAATAAGGATACAGAGATCAAGTTTGCTCATAGTAGGAACATGCAGTACATCAACAAGGGCTAAAGTTTTTACTGAAGTAAGTTTCAGGAGAACTTTACCTTACCCAAGTCTTTTGTAGTACTTGAGTCTCCAAGGTAGACTTCTTCTCTATCATCCTCTACAGGAGTATAAGAGGAAAATGCTTCTCGATTTGTACAAATGTGTCGAGTAGCCCCAAAGTCTATCACCCATTCTTTTACATGTGCTACAATGTTTACTTGAGAAATGACAACTGCAATAATATCACCTCCTTTAGCTAAGTTAGCCTTAAGAGTATTAATTTTTTCTTTGTCATTTCTTGCTATATACATGCACTGTGAGGCATGATGGCCTGGTTTTCCACAAACAAAACACGAGCCCCTTTTCCAATTAAGGTTAGGATTTTTAGGCTTGCAACCTTGAGACTTATTCTCGTACCTTTTGCGGTTGTTGTTGATTCTTTGCACTAAGTTTGCTTTAAGAGCTATCATCCTAGCTTTGGCAGATTCTTTTCTGTTGGAATCTTCAATTAGGATGTGGGTCACAATTTCCTCAATGGTAAAATTTTTCTGTTTATGCTTTATGTTATTTTTGTAGTCACTCCATGAGTCAGACAACTTCTCAATTAGCACTCCAGCAGCAAAATTCTCTGGTAAAGACATCCCCTAGGCCTTCAAGTCTTCTAACAATTTTTAAAATTCATTGATTTGTACATTCATCTCTTTATCTCTCTCATCTGCCACTGATAAAATGTTCCTACTACAAATTTTTGTTTTGTAGCATCTTCAGCAGTGATTTTTTAATTAAACTTCCCAGATAGCTTTTGCTTCTTTATAACTGCAATACACGTCAAACAGTTTATTAGAAATAGTTTACAATATTATATGACGGCATACTTGTTGGCATATTGCCATGATTCCACTATTTTATTATCAACGTCTGCACTAAGTTGTGGATGCAACAGTGCATGTGTAACACCGTGGACGTCAAGCAGTAAGAAAATACGTTCTTGCCAATGTTTGAAATTTTTATTGTCAAAAATTTCAATATTTGACACATTTGGAAATAGCCTAGCATATGGCAGTGCAACTGGGGTTGAAGCAGCGTACGTAATGCCAATATTAGTGGTATCAGTAGTAATTTCTGCATTAGTGAGAGAGGCGCGTCCTTCTCTCTAACCCCTCGTCCAATAACCCCAACTGCCACGGAAAAACAAGAAACTAACAAGGAATTTCAACATATCCCTCCCAAACCTCCAGATATCACTACAACAAATACTACTACAACTATGAATCATCAATTATCCTTCAAGGAAAAATTATTATCATCATAATTTATGATGCATTGTGACGACCCAAAGGGTCATCACCGTATTTCTTCCTTTTTTCGTGCTTCTATGGCCTTGAAAACCTCATTTTTAGTTGCCTCAATTTGCGTACACAGTCCGGGTGCGTAGCCGAAAAGCTTTTATGTTGAAATATGTGAAATCTGTGAAAAATTTGAAGAATTTTGATATTAATATGTCTAAAGTTGAATTCGGTCAATATTTTTAGTAAACGGACTTGGACCCGTGATTTGGCGATCCCGGAGGGTCCGTAGAAAAATATGGGACTCGGGCATGTACCCGGAGTCGAAATCCGAGGTCTAGAACCCGAGT